>JAEOAD010000054.1:12355000-12462500 GCA_036365145.1 Orientallactaga sibirica | reverse complement strand
AGTCAGCGTTCTTAAGTATCCTTATCTGGCCTCCCTTTTTAAAAGATTTTATTTATTTATATGAGAGAGAGATAGAGATAGAGAATGGGCACAGCAGGTCCTCCAGCCACTGCAAATGAACTCCAGATGTATGCGCCACCTTGTGCATCTGGCTTACATGGGTCCTGGGGAATCAAGCCTCGAACCGGGGTCCTTAGGCTTCATAGGCAAGAGGTGGCATTGTTAAAATACTCAATATTTGGGCTAGATGGCTGGCCTTTGTCTATAGTCCCTAGCTCTTGGCAGGCTGAGGCTTGCAACAGCAGAGTTCTCTAAAGTTAAGCGTGGGCTTTTTAGGGTGCCCTGTCTCAAAACCAGCCGATACCCCAAAAGTGGTGGCGCCGCTTAATCCCAGCACTCGGGAGGCAGAGGTAAACTTGAAAGGAACTTGCTTGCCACCCTGAGACTGGTTGTTAATTCCAGGTCAGCCAGGACCAGAGTGAGACCCTACCACTTCAAACATGCTGCAAAAAAAAAAAAAAAAAAAATGATGGCGCAAGTTCAATAACTTACTTAAGCGTCTCCAACTGAAATCCTCTGAGCTTTTCTGAGCGGTCCTATGAACACGAAACCTTCCATTTTCTAAACTTTGTCCCTTTCTCAATGAATGGTGTCAGTTGTTCAAGTCAGAATCATGACACTGTCCTCGCCTCTACTGCTGCGCGTTCCTTACGTCGTTAGATTTATTGTTGAGGCCACTTTCGTTATCTATTGAAGATCTCCAAACTACCTCCTTCCTTATTTTGAGTTATGCTCATTCTCAGCTAGTTAGTTAAAGCAACAACCTTTTTTTTTTTTTTTGATTTTCAAGGTAGGGTCTCACTGGCTCAGGCTGACCTGGAATTCACTATATAGTCTCAGGGTGGCCTCAACTCATGATCCTCCTCCTACCTCTGCCTCCTGAGTGCTGGGATTAAGCTATTTGCCACCAGACCCAAACAACAACCATTTGCTATCTTCCTCAAATGGTGCTTTTTTGTCCCTTTCTTTTCATTCTTCATTGAGTTCAGTCAAGATCTTAAGTATCATATCTGGCCTCCCCCTTTTTAAAAAGATTTTAGGCATTTATATGAGAGATAGAAAGAGAAAGAGAATGGGCACAACAGGTCCTCCAGCCACTGCAAATGAACTCCAGATGTACAAGGTGGCACCTTGTGCATCTGGCTTACATGAGTCCTGGGGAATCAAGCCTCTCCGGGGTCCTGCTTCTTCATAGGCAATAAATGAAAATAAGCCATCTCTCCAGGCCCTGGCCCTTCTTTTATACAAACCCTGTGGTGGAGGGTAGTTCTCAGGACAAAGTCCCAATTTCCAAACATGACCTTCCAAACATTCTTGTCCGTCTTCCCTCACCCTCGCATCTACTCGGTCAAGCTTACTGAGTCTCCTGCACCATCCTTCTTGTGCTCCAGCTTTTGTGTGCATTGGTTCCTGAATTTTTTCTCTTTCTGGCTAACTTTGGCTCATGTCTTTGATACCAAGCTGTAAACACGACTCTCTCTCTCTCTTAAAGCTTCTCTTGACTTTTAGGTGCCCCTGGAGCCAATAGCATACCCCCAAAAGTTTTATCATGCCCTTAACACACTAGAGTGAGGTAACGAAAACTTGAAAGGGAACTTGCTTGTTTCCCTTACTGGTTGTAGGTCCCAGGGCAGGGCCAGGGCTGCTGGGACTATACCACTTCTAACATGCTGCACGGCGCTGGCACAAATAAATGATGGCGATTACAACCCACGATGGTGAGTGAAACTGATCCAATGAGATGGTCTCTACCGAGAACAAGAAAACCTTGTGCTCAAGTTCCTTTCATTATAACAATAATATGCATTGAGCATTTTCTATGGGTCATGCCCTTTCTTTCTCTTTAGTCTTTCCTTTTTCCTTCCTTCCTCACTCCTGTCCTACACCTTCCTTCCTTTACAGAGACTTCCTTCCTTCCAGGCTTCCTTCCTTCCTTTCTTCTTCTTTCTTTCTTTCTTTCTTTCTTTCTTTCTTTCTTTCTTTTCTTTTGTTTCTTTCTCCCCCTCTCTCCCTCCTTCCCTTCCCCTCCCTCCCTTTCTTTCTTTCTTTTAATCTTTCTTTCTTTCTTTCTTTCTTTCTTTCTTTCTTTCTTTCTTTCTTTCTTTCTTCCCTTCCTTCTTTCTTTTTGTTTTTTCGAGGGGGGGAGTCTCACTGTAGCCCAGGCTGACCTGGAATTCACTATATAGTCTCAGGGTGGCCTCGAACTCATGGCGATCCTCCTATTTCTGTCTCCTAGGCTGAGTCATGCTATTTTCTAAGGATAGAGAGAAATCCAAACCATTTGCTATTTCCCCAATGGAAATGGTGCTTAAATAAAGTCCCTTTCCCTGCTTTCCATTGAGTTCAGTGGGGATTAAAACTGCGGTCATGGGCTGGAGAGATGGCTTAGTGGTTAAGGCACTTGACTGCAAAACCAAAGGACCCAGGTTCAATTCCCTAGGACCCATGTTAAGTCAGATGCACAAGGTGGCACATGCATTGTTTCCAGTGACCTGAGACCCTGGTGCTCCCTCTCTCTCCTCTCTCTCTCTCTCTGCTTCTTTCAAATAAATAAATGAAAATAAAATATAATAAACCCCCATGATCACTATTCCAGGGATTGGTGCATAAAAGTCCAGGGAGTAATGACTGCCTTTAGTCAACATTGGTCTCAAGGAGATACTTTTCATAGTTCTCCTTTATATTTGCAGCTAGTCATTCATTAGGTTGCTAGAAGCATTGATGGCAACACAACACCATGTAGCAATATGCAAGAATCACTTCATTTGGTTTTGTTTTATTCTGAGGAGGGGTCTCACTTTAGCTCAGTCTGACCTAGAACTCACTCTGTAGCCCATGCTGGCCTCAAACATAGGCCCATGCTCTTACCTCAGCCCCTTAAGTGCTGGGATGAAAGGCGTACACCACCACACCCAGCTCTTAAGGATGGTTTCGAATCTTACTGAGCTGAACCACTTTTTTTTCCCAGCTCTAATCATTAAATGAACAATAAACAAATACGTCGACTTTTGGGGGTTGCTTTTAAGACTGCAATACCTTACATGGGCTAGGTAAAAAGGAGGTCACTGCGAAGCACAGTGAATTTGTGACTTAGTGGAATTCTCAAGGCTTTCCTGGAACAAACAGATTTACATGGCTGATATTTTGAGCCTATCTGGCAGAGGCTATAAATAATAAATGCCTTACATATCTGACCATTGCACTCACCAGGCACAGCACTTTATCCCACACTTGTCTTACACAGATCAGTTTACAGAGACTTAACAGTGGCAGCAGGCTTCCTGGATGAAGCGATTCCATTTCCATCTTCCTAGGGAGGAAACTGTGACATGTTCCACTTCCTTAACCCCCCTTGGAGCAAAGTTGTTGTAAATGTGAGTGCCCCAGTCAGAATCTGCATGGAGTTATAAGCTGAAAACTGAATAAACAGTAGTAATTTTATGAGCCAAATCACAATATGTTTTTTATTTTAGTTTAGTTTACTAGAGCTTACTTCCTTTTTTCTTTTTTTCTTCTTAAAAAAAATTTTTTTTTGTTATTTATTTGAGAGAGAGAGAGAGAGAGAGAGAGAGAGAGAGAGAGGCATACTAGGGTCTTCAGCCACTGCAAATGAACTCCAGAAGTATGCACCACCTTGTGCATCTGGCTTATGAGGGTCTTGGGGAATCGAACCTGGGTCCTTTGCCTTTACTAAGCCATCCTTCCAGCCTATTAGTTCCTTTATTCATCTGAAATTTACAAACTTGTTTTTTTCAGTCTTACAATTGGATCATCAAACTTATTTTTCCCCATAAATGCTTGAATTGGAACAATTCAAGTGCTTCTTTTTTTTTTTTTTTTCCAACCAAGCCCAACAAACTGGCCATTTTCTTTTTTTTTTTTTAAATTTGGGAGAGAGAGGGAGAATATTGGTGTGCTAGGGCCTCCAGCCAATGCAATTGAACTCCAGATGTGTGTGCCCCCTTGTGTGCATGTGCGAGCTTGTGTGCTTGTGTCACTTGTGCATCTGGCTTACGTGGGACCTGGAGAGTTGAACATGAGTCCTTTGGCTTTGCAGGCAAGTGCCTTAACCTCTAAGCCATCTCTCCAGCCTTCAAATGCTTTTTAAATAGAACTTGAACCAAACAGTTGTTGCATGTGAAACTCTGGTTATAACTGAAGACAAATGACATTTGAGAAATTTTCATTCCCCCCAAGCCCTGGAGGTTCAGCAGTTTTTGGATTTGTCAAGCATGAAGGAATGTGTCAAATGCTTCCTCATCATAAATTGGGATGTCAGAATTCCTAGGTATAGGAAGTACTTCTCTGGACTTCGACTTATGAGAGAAGGCTTTGATTCTCCATTACCCACGTAAAGCCAGATGCAAAAGGTGGCACATGCATCTATTTACAGTAGCGAGAGGCCCTGGCACACCCATTCTCCCTCTCTCTCTTTCTCTCTCTGTCTGTTCTTCTCTCTGCCTCTCTCTGCTTACAAATAAGTAAAATATTTTTTAAAAAGAAGGTGTCTTAGGATCTGGAATCATCTGGGAATGAATGTTGTCCAAGAGAAAAGTTCCCAACAGAAGGGTGAGCAGTTAGAACGGAGGGTTGATGGGAGACAGGCTTCCAGCCAGAGGAGAAGTTATTCCCAGCAAGGCAGAGTGAGATGATCTTTAACAAGTCCCATGGTGCACCCTATTTGTTCTCTTGTTCTCCCTGAGAAGTCTATGAGACATTTGCAAGGGAGAAAGAGGGCAAGCTGATTAAGTAGGAGAAGAAAGCAAGATGTGTCTTGAGCTACAAGTTTAGATACAAATAAGGGTGGAATCTCGAAATCTTGATATTGTTTTCAACTCTCTCTCTGTGCGTGCGTGCGTGTGTGTGCGTGTGTGTGCGTGTGTGTTACTAAGAACTAAAACTAGGACCTCTCACACGCTAATGCTAAGCAAGCCCTCTATCACTGAGCTATAGCACCATTCCCAAAGTATTCTGATTTTTTGTTTTGTTTTATTTTTTTATTTATTTTATTTTTTATTTTTTTGGTTTTGTGAGGTAGGGTCTCACTCTGGTCCAGGCTGACCTGGAATTAACTATGTAGTCTCAGGGTGGCCTCGAACTCTCAGCGATCCTCCTACCTCTGCCTCCCGAGTGTTGGGATTAAAGGCGTGCGCCACCATGCCCGGCCTGTTTTGTTTTATTTTTTGAGGTAGGGTCTTAATCTAGCCCAGGCTGACCTGGAATTGGTATGTAGTCTCAGGCTTGTCTTGAACTCACAGTGATCCTACTGAGTGCTGGGATCAAAGGCTGTTGTGAAATTTTGAAGTGACAGAATGTTCTGGGACTCAGAAAGGCTTTGAGATCTGCTTGAGGTTTTATCTGTAGCCTGGAAAAATGGTCCTCACAGTGAGTTCATTACAGAGATAGGGCAAGATTAAAATACTTTCACGTCCACATTTTGCCAAGACTAACTTCAAAAACAAGGTCAGGTAAACATTTTGGAATGCTGGTTTTCAAAAACATGCACCTTGGTACTTTATGAAGTATGTGCTGTGCACACACAGTACGTACATATGCATAATTATAGACGGTCGCAGCTGCTAGTATATTTAGACTTGTTCTAGCTCAACTCATTCTGTTTTTTTGTTTGTTTGTTTGTTTGTTTGTTTTTGAGGTAGGGTCTCACTCTGGCCCAGGCTGACCTGGAATTCACTTTGTAGTCTCAGGCTGGCCTCGAACTCATGGAAATCCTCCTAACTCTGCCTCCCAAGTGCTGAGATTAAAGGCATGTGCCAACCATGCCTGGCGAATCAACTCATTCATTTAAAAAATTTTTCATTTATTTAAAAAATATTTATTTTTATTTATCTGGGGCGGGGGGAGGGAGGGAGAGAGAGAATAGGCGCACCAGGGCTCTAGCCACTACAAACGGACTCCAGACACATGCATTACCATGTGCATCTGGCTTATGTGGGTCCTGGGCACTCAAACCTGGGTCCTTACGCTTTGCAGACTTGCGCCTTATCCTCTAAGCCATCTCTGCTGCCCACAACTCGTTCATGGGACAAGTGAAGACAGGGAAGTTTCATAGGATGTCTCCAAGTACACGGTGCATTCGGGGACATCCGTGGTCTACCCTGGGAGCCAGGAAGAGAAGAGCACCTATCTCCCTGTGCAGTCTGCCGAGTCATTCCCAGGTCGATGGAGCACCAGGGACCCTTCTAGTTCTCCGCCCCACAGCTTTCTGTTCTTTCTTCCCCCAGTGGTCATGACCTCCAGTCGCGGAAGGGTTTGAGTGATACAGACCTCAGAGTAAAGGAGAGACAATTGCTGGGCTGGAGAGATGGCTCAGGGGTTAAGGCACTTGTGTGCAAAGCCTAATGACTTTGGGTTTGAGTCTCCTGTACCCACGTATGCCAGATAAAGTGGCACACATGTTGTCTGGAGTTTGTTTGCAGTGGCTAGAGGCCCTGCTGTGCCCATTCTTTCTGTCTCTCTTCTCTTTGTCTCTCTCTGCTTGCAAAAAAAAAAAAAAAAAAAAAAAAAAAAAAAGGAAAAGAAAAGAAAGATGATTTTCTGAAGCTGGGAGTGGGCCAGAGCCTTGACATTTAGACAAACAGTACTAAGGGGTGTGTAAAATTTGGCCTCGAGAACTCTTCTGAGTGGAATGTGTGGCTAGAACCCAGGGTTCTGCAACTAGAAGACAGAGGACAGAGAAGACCTGAACCCCAGGATGGTCACATTAGTCTTGGAGATCCCCCACCCCACCCCCACTTTCAGGATGGCTGTCCTAAGAGAGTTATGTTTGCCCCAATTCTGAGCGGAAAGCCACAAGCCCTACGTAGCCAGACACAAAAAGCAGCTCAAGCATCTGATGTATGATTGTGGCAAGATACCCTGGTGTGCATGTGTGTGCCCTTGCATGCACACATGTGCACACACACATATAAATCAATAATTTTTTAAGTAAAACAAAATCACTTTCTAATAGAATCTTTTTTTCAATGTAGGGTCTTGCTCTAGCCCAGGCTGACCTGGAATTCACTATATAGTCTCAGGGTGGCCTCAAACTAACGGTGATCCTCCTACCTCTGCCTCCTGAGTGCTGGGATTAAAGGCGTGCACCACCATACCTGGCTAATGGAATCTTTATTGAATGTAGCCATGTATTAATCAGGGAACAAATGTTAGTAATGACTATTGCAATCACTTCTGCACCTTGTGACTTAATACTAGATAAGTTCTTCTTTTTTTTTTTTTTTTTGGTTTTTACGAGGCAGGGTCTCACTCTGGTCCAGGCTGACCTGGAATTAACTATGTAGTCTCAGGGTGGCCTTGAACTCACGGCGATCCTCCTACCTCTGCCTCCCGAGTGCTGGGATTAAAGGCGTGCGCCACCACGCCTGGCTTAGATAAGTTCTTTCTTTCTTTTAAACTCTATTTATTTATCTGCAAAGGAAGAGAGAATGAGAATGGGACATCAAGGCCTCTAGCCACTGTAAATGAACTCCAGATGTATGTACCACTTTGCGCGCATCTGGCTTTACATGGGTTTTGGGGGAACTGAACCTGGGTTATTAGGCATTGCAGGCAAGCACCTTAACCGCTGAGTCATCTCGCTAGCCCTAGATAGATTATGTCTTGAAAACATTAGAGACAAACATTAGAGACTGGGCCAGCTTCTGTCTAGCATCTCCACCATCTTCAAGGTCTTCCATGCTCTTCATTGGCATCTGCACCTGACCCCTGGAGAGGGATGTAAATGACCTCATCAGAGGAGCTAGGGAAGAGGCAACATCGAGGTGACTCACATGCAGAATCAGGCCATGCGCATGTCCCTTCAGGGCCACGAAAGGCACTTCTCCCACACGCCAGGAAGACGAGGAGGCTTTGTTCAGAGCTGGCGGTGTCAGCAGCAGCCCACCGCTCTGGAGGTGGGAGGGTTAGGAAGCCGGGGGGTGGGGGGGGAGGTGGGGGCAGAGCTAGCCAGCCCCCCAGAGTTCTGACATCAGCTCCATCCCTTCCCAGCTGTGTGAACTTCTCTGTAAATTGGATACAATAACTGCTCGCACATCACAGGGTGGTTGTGAGGATTTGGGAATGGTGACTGGCATACATACTAACTGCAGGACAGTAGCTGCCTATTTAAAAGACCCGAGAAATGTTAACTCTCAGTAATGAATGTGAAGCACATAACAGACTGTGTCTGCTTTGTCAAAAAAAAAAATTACTATCAACTTTGCTTAAAGGATAGTAAATTGATTTTAATCTGTGGCCCTCGAATTGTGCAACGCTTCATCCTAGAACTCAGGATGGGGGGGGCGGTCTGAAAAGTTGAGGGAAAAAAGCCAGCTTTATAGTCTGGTATAGTCCCAGGAAAGCAGAAACAACACAAAATATAAGTCAGTTGCTTCCAAGTTCCTTTCCTTGTAAAGAGGAAAGCAGTCTCGTAAGCCAAAGCTAGCTTAGCACCACTTTCTTGGAGTGTCTCTTTCTTAGCATGAGTGACTCCATTTTGGATTGGCCTGTGGGGCCTATTACAGTCCAAACCAAGGGCCTTCTGCCTTTTTTTTTGGTAACAGGTGCTGTTGTTATTCTTTCCCCTTATTATGAGTTTGACTAAAACCAGTATTTTCTAATCTCTGAGCCTTCCACTATTTTCTATGTGCTTCTCTTTTCTTTCCTGCCCTCTTCTTTGCTGGAAGTTTAAACGCCTGTTTCTGTTCCTGATTTTCATTTCTCTCTCTTCCAGCACGGGTGCAGTCTGGCCGTAAAGGTCCCTTTCCTCTGTGCCCCTCCCTGTGGCCTCCCATACCTTCGCTACCTAATGCCTCCTGAAAACTTCCTCTTTATGAAATCTGGCTTTTATTGCACAGTTATAGAACCTGTCTAAATTAAGTAGAATGTTTCTCTCTGATTTATATTTCTTCCTTTACATCTTACCATGCCCACAGGAAATACAGGCCAGGAGAGTTGGAGCCAGTAGCCTGCAACTATCCCAGTAACGGGAAATCAATTTTTATGGAGTCAACAGGATCCTCTGGGACAAAGTCATGAGTTAAACCCAAGATAACTAACAGATTTTATAATTGCATAATGGTGGCCTGGAGAATTCTAACTGGGATCCCGTGACAAGGAACTTTAAAAGAGCAGGAATCTGAGCTGGAGAGAGAGCCCAGTGGTTAAAGGCACTTGCTTGCAAAGCCTGGTGGCCTGGATTTTTGATTCCTCAGTACCCTCCCCCAACCAGATGCACAAAATGGTGCATGTGTCTGGAGTTTGTTTGTAGCGGCACTAGGCCCTGGCACACCCATTCTCATTCTCTCTCTCTGTCTCTCTGCTTACAAATAAATAAATATTTTTTTTAAAATAGGCATCTGGTTTTATTCATAACTGTCACTTCTGTCACCTGGAGCAGTGAACACAGTAGGTGTTCAGAACTCTGCTTGCTTAATCAGGCCTTATTTGGAGAAAAGGAATTACTCAGGAAGAAATGAAAACTAGTAAATGAGAACAAGGGAACAAACTTATTAAAGACGGCATGACTTCTCCTGATGTTTACAATCCTGTTTTCATAGTATTTTTAAACTAAAAGGTTAAAGCGATCATTAACAAGGGCTAGCAAGTTTGCTAAAAATGGATGTCTTTGGGATCTAAATGGTCATCCTCTCCTCACCATCTTACCCATTTTCTTTTCTTCAAAAACTTTCAACAGGATAATTTCTCCAAATTAAGTTTAATTGAAAACAGGCAAAATACCTCATATATTTATGTGGGTGAAAATTTAAAGTCACAAAAGAACAGAGCAAAATAATGTACTCTATTAAGTTAATTCTGATTTTAGTTTTTAAATTTTAAAAAATATATTTTATTTATTTATGAGAGAGAGAGAGAGAGAGAGAGAAAGAGAGAGAGAATGGGCACACCAGGGCCTCTAGCCACTGCAAATGAACTCCAGATGCATGCGCCCCCTTGTGATTCTGGCTTGCGTGGGTCCTGGAGAGATGAATCAGGATCCTTCGACTTTGCAGGCAAATGCCTTAACTGCTAAGCCACCTCTCCAGCTCCGTTAGTTCTGATTTTTAAGAGGTTTGTAAAGTTAACTTTCAAAAACCAAAACAAAAACACATTTGAGAAGCTTCTAGAATGTGTTAATTCTCTTTTTTCCCCTAGAACCAGCTGTATGCTTGAATTACAGTCAAAAAGTGATTTTAAAATATTTTATTTATTTATAAGCAGACAGAGATAGAGAGATGAGAGACAGACAGAGAGAATGGGCATACCACAGCCTCCAACCACTGCAAACAAACTCCAGACACACTCACCTCTTTGTACATCTGGCTTTACATGGGTACTGGGGAATTAAACCCTGGGTTATTAGGTTTTACAGGCAAGTGCCATAAGTGTTGAGTGATCTCTCCAGCTTGAAAAGTGATTGTTTTTAGCCATGTTCAGTGTCTTTGTAAGCACAATCATTTGGGTGTTTGTTGAACACACCTGATTCTCCAACACGAGAGGCCTATGTTGAAAGGGGACAGGTCTTCCAGGCTTCCTCATGAAGTATTTACATACTGGGTACATGGTTGGGAGAAAGATGAAATTTAAAAACAAGGCTGGGAGCCGGGCATGGTGGCACACGCCTTTAATCCCAGCACTCGGGAGGCAGAGGTAAGAGGATTGCTGTGAGTTCGAGGCCACCCTGAGACTACACAGTGAATTCCAGGTCAGCCTGAGCTAAAGTGAGACCCTACCTCGAAAGAAAAAAAAAAACAAAACAAAAACAAGGCTGGGGCTGGAGAGATGGCTTAGCAGTTAAGGCGCTTGCCTGCTAAGCCTAAGAATGCGGATTCCAATCTCCAGGTCCCACTTTTAGCCAGATGCAAAGTGATGCAAGGGCGCAATGCCGCACTTGACCACAAGGGGGCACACACATCTGGAGTTTGTTCACAGCAGCTGAGAGGCTGCTGGCGTGCCCATCTCTATCTGTCTCCCTCCCTCTCTCTCTCTGTGTCTATCTCCAAAGGAAAAAAAAAAAAAAACAGGCTGTTTTGCTTCTTAAAAGCAGTGTGTTAAAAGGCTTCAGTGAAGAAAGAGAAAGTTCTGGATAGTTCGCTAACACCTGGCACCTTATGAAACTATAACCGACTGTCTTTCCATTTCCTTTTAGAGTCATTACCACAAAGGGAAGTTTCTGCATCCTGGTGCACAGGGTCCTCCACACAGAGAAATATACCCACATTAGACTGGTGTGGGGTTGACTGGTAAAAAGACTCATTCTTTTTTTAAATTTTTTTTGTTTATTTTTATTAATTTAAGAGAGACAGACAGACACAGAGAGAAAGGGGGAATGGGTGTACCAGGGCCTCTAGCCACTGCAAACGAACTCCAGATGCCTGAGTCACCTTGTGCAACTGGCTTACATGGGTCCTGTGGGGAGTCAAGCCTCGAACCAGAATCCTTAGGCTTCACAGGCAAGCGCTTAACCGCTAAGCCATCTCTCCAGCCCCTTTATTTATTTTCCTTTGTGACAGAGTCTCATACAGTTCAGGCTGAACTCACTATGAAGCTGAGGATGAACTTGAACACCTGCCCCTCCTGCCTCCATCTCTCAAGTGCTGAGATTACAAGTGTTTGCTATCAATATATTCAGCTTTTTTTTTTTTTAACAAAAAAGATGTATTTGTATTTATTTACTTGAGTCAGAGAGAGGGAGAGAGATAGCGAGAGAATGGGCACACTAGGGCCTCCAGCCACTGCAAATGAACTCCAGATGCATGTGCCCCCTTGTGCAGCTGGCTTATGTGGGTCCTGGGGAATCAAACTTGTGTCCTTTGACTCTGCAGGCAAATGCCTTAACTACTAAGCCATCTTTCCAGCCCCTGGTCTGGAACTTTCTGATTAGACTAGACTGGCTGGTCAGTAAATTCCAGGAGCCTGCCTTTCTCTGCCTCCACAGTGCTGAGATTACAGGCATGTACCAGCATGCTTGGCACTTATTCGGGTACTAGGGAGGGATTGAATTCAAGTCCTCATGCTTGCAAGACAACCACTTTATTAATTGAGCTCTCTCTCTTCAACCCCTAATATTTGATTTTATTAAAAGATAATTTATACATCTCCAACCATTATGAAAAAGTCCAAGCAGAACTCACAGGTTACCCTCAAATAAATAAATCCATAATCACTTAATATCATAAATTTGTTCCATCCTTTCTAGTTCCACACATTCTCTTTCCTGGAGACCCTATCACAGCGCCAAGATGTCTGTAAATGTTTTTGGAAAGGATGAATCAATATAAAAATGCATTAAAATCATCTGCTGTTATCCAAAAGAGGCTTAGCCTAGCCCAAAACACAGGTGACCGAGAGAGAGAGAGAGAGAGAGAGAGAAGAGAGAGAGAGGGAAATTCCAGATCTTGCTGAGGGTGGTGGTACACACCTGTAATTCCAGCCCTTGGGAACCTGAGGCAGGGAGCGAGTTCAGGCCCGTTTGGTCTGTGTAATGAGATGCTAGCTAAAAAGTCAAAATGAAAATTTTCCAGAACTTGACATTAGGACCAAATCCTGTGAGGCCTTCCTGCCTATTGAGTCATCTCTGACTTTTATTCATTTGAGAGAGAGAGTGAGAGAGAGCGAGAGAGAATGAGCATGGGTGCACCAGGGCCTCCTGCCATTGCAAATGAACTCCAGACACATGTGCCATGTTGTACATCTGGCACTATTGTGGGTACTGGGGAGTTGAACCCAGGCTGCAATGCAAACCAATTATCCTCCTTGCTAAGCACAGTGATTGGCTAGGCCAGTTACTAACCAAGGAACCTCAATCACTAAATATCCATTCCTGCACCACAGATCTAGACTTGGCCTGGCTCTATATACAATCCTTATTTCTACCTGTATTAGGCCATTTTCTGTTGCCAACGTCACAACTGCCGACTGGGTAAAAAGGTTAATTTTGCCTCCCAGTTCTAGAAGCTCCAATGGAGGAGCCATATCCCGTTCATGGACTTCTCACTGGCAGAGTCTTGGGCAGCACTTGGCAGGAGACAGAGTGAGGGTGCATGTGTGCATCGTTATGCATGCATGTGTATGCATGTGTGTGCGTCCATGCCCACCCCACCCTTTTCTTAAAAAGCCAGTGATGGGGCTGGGGAGATGGGTTAGTGGTTAGGGTGCTTGCCTGCAAAGCCTGAGCACCCAGGTTCTAGTCACCAGTGCTCATGTAAGCCAGATGCACAAGGTAGCACATGCATCTAGAGTTCATTTGTAGTGGCTAGAGGTCTTGGCACACCCATTCTCTCTCTTTTTATCTACCTCTTTCTCTCACAAATAAATAAATAAAATATTTAAAAATATTTTTAAAAGGCCAACAATAGGAGGCTGGAGCTATGGCTTAGTGGTTAAGGCGCTTGCCTGTGAAGACAGAGGACCCGGGTTCGATTTCCCAGTACTCATGTAAGCCAGATGCACAAGGGGACACAAGGGTCTAGAGTTCATTTGCAGTGGCTAGAGGCCCTGGTGTGCCCATTCTCTCCATCTGTTGGTCTCTCTTCTCTCTCTTTTTGCTTGCAAATAAATAAATAAAAATTTAAAAGCCAATAGTATTTAGCCATGGGTGCTCCACCCTGTCAACTTTATCCAACCCTAATTGCCTCCCCAAGGCCCCACCGTTAAACAGACAGTTGGATTGTTTCCCTCTATTCATACCTCACACCAGAGACTGAGGGTCACTCAGGTCATACCCAAACCATAGCAAGTCCCTTCATTCTGCAGAGCCGGTGTCACTTAAGGCACTGCCACACACATTTCTTGAACTCCTTACTGGGTTTGCTGTTTCTTTCTTACCTGCAAGAGACACCGGAGAGGAGCCCACATTCACTTCCTACATGTTAATAGGCTTCGGGGTGACCACAAGATTGGACACGAGACAGTGAAATGTCCATATTAAGACCAGGCTAGGCCGGGTGTGGTGGCACAGCCTTTAATCCCTCAGGAGGCTGAGTTAGGAGGATCACTGTGAGTTCCAGGCCAACCTGAGACTGCAAAATGAATTCCAGTGCAGCCTGGGCTAGAGCAAGATCCTACCTAAAAAAAAAAAAAAAAAAAAAAGAAAAAGGTTGGGCGGGGTTGCTGGAGGCATGGCTTAGCCATTAAGCCATTTGCCTGCAAAGCCAAAGAATCCTGGGCCGATTCTCCGGGACCCATGTAAGCCAGATGCACAAGGTGGCACATGTATCTGGAGTTTGTTTGCAGTGGCTGGAGGCCCTGGTGCACCCATCTTCTCTCTCTGCCTCTTTCTCTCTCTCTCAAATAAATAAATAAGATATATAAAAGAAGCTTTAAAAAAGAAATAAAAGCCAGGCATGGTGGCGCATGCCTTTAATCCCAGCACTTGGGAGGCAGAGGTAGGAGGATTGCCTGTGAGTTCAAGGCCACCCTGAGACTACATAGTTAATTCCAGGTCAGCCTGGACCAGAGTGAGACCCTACCTCGAAAAAAAAAAAAAAAAAAAAAGAAAAAAGAAAGAAGGAAGGAAACCAGGCTACCTACCTTGAACAGAAAAACGAATTAAACTTCACCTGTTCCTCGGTCACAGGATAACAGGAAGAAACAGCGGTCATCCGTGGACACTCGTTAAGGTGTGTTTGTCCCACGATGAACTCTTGGGGGAAATTCCCGCGCTAAGTGCAGTGCTGACTCACACATGCATATACGATATGGGCTCCTTTAACTCCTGAATTCGATTACAACCCATAAAACGTTACATCTCACCGCAGTAAAACCAAGGCCTGGGGCAATTGTCCTCAACAGCTAGACCTAAGCACGCAAAATAGTATGAAAAACGCTCTCCCTTGTCCCCTTTCTGTGGTATGAATATGCCTCCCATTGCTGACTTCAAACTACCAGTGTCTAAAACCCAAGTTCATCAAAATTCCTCAATGTTGGTTTTAGCAAGGAATTCTTATAAGCTTTTAAAAAAATTATTTATTTATTTGATAGAGAGAGAACGAGGTAGATAGATAGATAGATAGAGAATGAGCACATCAGGGCTTCTTGCCACTGCAAACAAACTCCAGACGCATATGCCACTATGTGCATCTGGCTTTAGGTGGGTCCTGGGGGGATGGAACCTGGGTCCTTAGGCTTCACAGGCAAGCACCTTAACTGTAAGCCATCTCTCCAGTCCTCTTGTAAGCTGTTAAGAGCTGGTTCCCGCACACTTATTCTTTTTATATGCCCTTATTACGGCAATTACAAAGGATGTGATGGAAGTTCAAGTCCCATCTGGTGAAGATGGACCGTAGCTGGCAAGGCTGTGTTTATATGGGCATGCTTTCTAAAGTAGAACTTTCTCTCTTTCCATGCACAAGAATTAAGTCCAGATGGATCAAAGACCTTAATATCAGACCTGAAACTCTGAAAATGCTAGAGGAAAAGGTAGGGGAAACCCTTTAACATATTGGCATAGGCAAGGACTTTCTGAACATAACGCTAGTTGCTAAGGAAATAAAACCACTAATCAACCACTGGGACCTCATGAAATTACAAAGCTTCTGTACAGCTAAGGACACTGTGAATAGAGCAAAGAGGCAACCTACAGAATGGGAGAAAATCAGCTATACATTGGACAGATGATTAATATCCAGGATATACAAAGAACTCAGAAAACTAAATAATAAGAAATCAACCCAATTAAAAAAAAATGGGCTATGGAACTAAATAGGGATTTCTCAAAAGAAGAAATACAGGTGGCATGTAAACATCTAAAAAAAAGTTTTTGAAAGGCCCTGCTAGGAGAGCCCTCAGAAGCTGGAGATGCCAGGGGGATGTGTGTGTGTGGGGGGGCGGCAGAAGATTTGCTTATTTGCAATTTGCTTGTTTCCTCTGTATTTCCTCCCCCCTCCATCAAATCACTTGTTCAGAGAATGCTGGGACAAATGTCTTCCAGGCTTCCAGGCAAGCCCATGAGAGCGAGCATTGCTTGGGACTTCAGCTTGACTCCACTGAGCACGCACATCTGAGGGCTTCTCCCGCCAGGCAATTCCCTGGAACGGTAGAACATGACACTGGTTGTCTTCATGTTCTGCTTCCTGTCTCTTTCTTAACGAACTGTCGGAAACGGCTCTTCTCCTCTAGTGTAGCGGCTACAGTAAGTGCTTTCAAACACAGTTAGGGTTTGGCCCAGCAGTAACCTCTATGTCCATTTTTTGGGGCCCCAAGCCCTCTTCACCTGATAAAGGAACATCACGCTCATAGCCCTGTGTTTTTCCATTGGTGGGATTGTATTATTGCTGCCTGATGCAAAACCTAGCCACCAGAGTTCAATTCCTCTGTACCCATGTAAAGCTGGATGCACAGAGTGGCACATGCATCTGGAGGTCCTTTTGCAGCTGTTAGAGGCCCCTGGGGGTGCCCATTCTCTCAGTCTCTCTGCCAGGCGTGGTGGTGCACGCCTTTAATCCCTGCCCTCAGGAGGCAGAGGTAGGAGGATCGCTATGAGTTCAAGGCCAGTCTGAGACTACACAGTGAATTCCAGGTTAGCATGGGCTAGAGTGAAATTCTAGCTCAAAAACCAAAAATGAAACAAAACAAAAATGTCACCTGTGAGCAAGGGGTCTGCAAAACAAGATATCTGACCCTTCAAGGTCAGACCGGTTTAAGCCAGTTTGGAAACCATCTTGTTTGGTCTTTGCAATCTTACTTCATTTCCTCTCATTATAATACATTTCATAATGAATTTCCTACCCACTAGCACCATGATCGTTTAAAGTTTCTATGACAACCCCTGGGACTGGGCAAATATCACCAGAAAGATGTGTGTGGGGTGGGGGTGGGGGGTGGAAGACAGCAATACTTGGAGACAAAGTGGCTACTCCCCCCCCAAAAAAATCATGAATATTTTACGCCATTTATTTGCCCTCTGGCCCCTCTCCACCCTCATTATCTGGGGGGTGGGCACATGATTTGAGAGCAGAGAGATTCCCACCTCTCCCTTACACTGGCTACCGAATAAACTAGTCACTCTGACTGAATGGTCCCAGTGTCATTATTGGCTCTGCTGGGGCTGGAGTCTGGGTGCAGGGGCGTGGGAGGCTGGGGGAGAAGCCAAGGTCTGAGGGAAGTTCTTGTTACATGACGTGTTAGCCAGGGGAAGTGGGATTCCTCCAGAGTTGAGGCCAGGCCTTGGCTTACTCATTGCAGGGGACAGTTCTCTGGGCTCTGACATCCAGCCTGGCTTCCTCATAACTTCACATTTCATTATTAGTGTCCAAGTATTCAATAAGTGTAACTGGCTTCTCCTAAAAGCCTTTCTGGACTGGTTTTATGTCACGTGAAGAGAAGCCATGGAAATCATTCCCCTTGTTCTTCTCTACCGATTGAATCTGCTTTTGCTGAAAAGCATTGATTTCCTTCTTGGGATAAAAGCCTGGCCCTTCTGCTTTCACCTGGAGTCTGCCCCCTTGACTCTGAGTCACCTACTGAGATCTCTGGAGGCTGCTGGCCTGTCGATCACTCAAGGAGTCTCTGTCTAATCTAACTCATCCCCTTTCAAGGCTGAAGTCACTGCCCGAACCTCAGTCACCTTGGCTTCCAAGGAGAACAAAAGCTATCGGGACACACAACCTTCTGGATGATCGGTGAGGGCAAGGCTGCACTGCGGAGCCGAAGTGACCATCTCGGGAGAATCTCTTTGATCCCCTAAAGCAACAAGAACCTCTGCCTTTTTCCCGCCTCTAGCAACAAGGACTTCACTGTTTCAAGCAATAAAGACATCTTTAGACCACTTTATAGCACAGGAGCTGATACAATGAGCAAGACCACACCTTGACTAGAGTTGATTACTTAGGCATGCTGTTTGCCCCTTGTCCCAGTTCTTCCCCTATTTTTATTATTATTATTATTATTATTATTATTATTATTATTTTGGTTTCCGAGGTAGGGTCTCACTTTAGCTCAAGCTGACCTAGAATTCACTAGGTAGTCTCAGGGTGGCCTTGAACTCATGGCAATCCTCCTACCTCTGCCTCCCGAGTGCTGGGATTAAGGGCGTGCGCCACCACGCCAGGTTATTTATTTATTATTTTGAGGCAGGGTCTCACTCTAGCTCAGGCTGACCTGGAACTCACTCTGTAGTCCCAGGCTGGCCTCACACTCATGGCGATCCTCCAACCTCTGCCTGCCGAGTGCTGGGATTAAAGGCGTGTGCCACCACATGCCCGGCTCTTCCTGTATTTAAAACTAAAGCTCGGGTCACTATTCTCGAAGATGGACTTGGACTCCTTTATCTATTCTCTTCTCTGCTTTCCACCATGACTTTCTCTTTAACTGGCATGTTCGGATGGATGGCTGGGCCTTGCTTTCATGGCTGCTGGAGTCTTTAAAACCTCTGGTTACACAATCTCTGTTCTCTTCTCCTCTCTTCTCAGGCCCACCAGACCTATGCCAGAGATGTATCTGTGTTCAGTTCTCAGATTCACTGCTCATGTGGGTCCCATTACAGTGTACGCTATCCTGCATCCTGCCTTCTTATCTTACAGCAAACCTCAGTTTCTAAAAACTTTAGGTCCCCTGGGCTGGAGGGGTGGCTTAGTGGTTAAGGTGTTTGCTTGCAAAGCCAAAGGACCCAGGTTCAATTCCCCAGGACCCACTTTAGCCAGATGCACAAGGGGGCGCATGCATCTGCAGTTCGTTTGCAGTGGCTGGAGGTCCTGGTGCGCCCATTCTCTCCCTCCCTCTCTCTCTGTCTCCCTCTCTCTCTGTCAAATAAATACATAAATGAATCAAAACACCTTTAGGTCCCTTGCCTTTCATCTCTACCAGTCAGGTTCTCCTCCTCTTCCTCAGGGGCCCGGCTGGCTCTTGTGTGTGCTCACTGCTTCTGTAGACCACTAAGACTGCAAGATGCTTCACATAAACCAGTGTTTGACTGGGGACTTAATGATCACCACCTCACTTCCTGTTTTTCATACATGAATGTGAAAAATACTTTTATCTCCCCTCCCCAGTCACAACAGTGGCACTGTAACCTGCAGACTTGAAATTCTTTAGCTTTTTTGATAGTTACCCTCACTCGCTTCCCAGAGATAGTGTGTGGCACTCACCCAGTACCCAAGCAAGCAGAGTTGGACTAGAACAGAGGTCGAGAGGAAGGCGTTGGTTTTGGGAAGCTACAAAGGCTTTTGTTTGTTTGGTTTTTTGGTGGTCATGATGTTTGGGAACCAACCCAGGGCCTTGTCGGTGCTTAGCAAGCACTCTACCACAGTAACTCTACCATGAACCTACAAGCCAAGCTCAAGGTTATCGTTTTGATACAGACATACAGTTTGACAACCTTCATCTATTCCATGACAATCCCATGTCCATGTGTAGGAAACATCTAATTCTGTTTGACGTTCTTTTAAAAAAAATATTTTATTTATTTGAGAGAGAGATAAAGAGGCAGAGAGAGAGAGAAAGAGAGAGAGAGAGAGAGAGAGAGAGGACTAGGCAAGCCAGGGCCTCCAGCCACTGCAAATGGCCTCCAGATTGCATGTGCCACCTTGTGCATCTGTCTTTCCATGGTTACTGGGGAATCGAACCTGGTTCCTTTGGCTTTGCCATCAAGTGCCTTAACCTCTATGCCGTCTCTCCATGCCCTGATTGACTTTCTTGATTTTACATGTTCTTCTTCTCCTAAATACAATAAGAAATTATAAGTACTATATGTGAGCACTGTCATGCATTTCTTCATTGATTTAGTTTTTTGCTTGAGTATTAAATTTTATGCTAAGGTTAAATGTGATTTTTCTTGGTTACCTCTTTTAAACCTATGGTGGATTCCAAGGGGCTGTTTTTGAGACTACCTTTAAAGTAAGTGCCAGGAAACATTTGCTTCGAGACACGCATTAGCAAATTTCAAAGAAAGGACGCAAAACAAGATTCATTGTTAAGTTTGTTTTCCTGGAAGGCATGGTCGTTCTAATCAGTTACTTGATGGGGTTTTCTAAAATCATATTAAATGTCAAACTATGCTCTGGTCGAGTGAGTTGAAAGGGATAATATGCTGGAGTCACCGCATTTATTTATCCTGGCTTAATTCCAGGAAGATGAGAACAATGGACTTAACATGTTTACTGGGAGAAATGACACCCGTGTTAAGCCAGGTGATTTCCAAAGGCTACTAAGGTATATGGGGAAAATAAATTAACCCTCACTTCCAATAAGCCTAAATGTTTTAGCACAAAGTTTTGGGTTGGTGTGCCTGTCTTACAGTGACACCAGCTCCACGGTCGCCTGTGCAGGTGGGCAATCTGACTAAAAACCAGAAAGTGACTTTGATGAAGGCATAGCATGAGACGAAGGTGTAAAATGAGAACGAGTTTTCTGACCAGGAAAATAATGGTTTGGTCATTCTGAATGTAGCCGGGGAGACTTCCTTCTAAGCTCTGCCCTGCCAGGTTTTTAGCCATATAATTGAGGGCAAATTATTTTACTTTTCCTTCCATCTTGAATTACTTTCCTGTAAATGGAGTGGTGGTGGTGATGGAGCTTATAAAGTTGATATAATTATCAAAATGAAAATTAATTTACCTTTTTTTTACATCTGTAATCAAATGATATTCACTGAGCAGCAAGGGAAATGTATATGATAAAACAATCAAAATCCACTTTGGAAGAAAGGATTGCTTAAAATTTTAAAAGGTATTCTTTGGTATGGTGGTGCATGCCTTTAATCCCAGCTCTAAGGAGTCAGAGGTAGGAGGATCACCGTAAATTCAAGGCCAGCCTGAGACTACATAGTGAATTCCAGGTCAGCCTGGACTAGAGTGAGACCCTACCTCGAAAAGCCAAAAATAAAATAAAAATAAATGAAAGGCCCTTAATGGTGGGCTACTGAGTGTTGGACACGTGGTGCCACGTGTTGGAGGCAGGCACTTTCCCTCTGAGCTCTGCCCCATCACTCATTAGTGAATACTTAATGTACTCATCAGCTAAACATTATTGTAACAAATATTTACGACAGATAATCAACTTATAGAGTAAAATTTCAGTTCTTCACTTTCTAGACTAACAGGGATTACATTTCTGTACCTCTCACCGCTTGAAGTTAGTCATGCTAACATAATTTTCTTTTTTTTTAATTTGAGAGAGAGGAAGAGGTAGAGAGAGAATGGGCGTGCCAGCAGCCTCTCAGCCACTGTGAATGAACTCCAGATGCATGCGCCCCCTTGTAGGCAAGTGAGGCATTGCATGCTTGCGTCACTTTTGTGTCTTGGCTAAACGTGGGACCTGGAGATTTGAATAAGCATTCTTAGGCTTCAGAGGCAGGTGCCTTAAATGTTAAGCCATCTCTCCAGCCCCCACATAATGTTTTTAGAAATATTTTATTTATTTATGAGAGTGAGAAAAAGGCAGAGAGAAAGAGAGAGAGAGAAAGAGAGAGGGAATGAGAATGGGCATGCCAGGGCCTCTAACTGCTGCAAATGAACTCCAGACGCGTGTGCCACCTGCTGCATGTGGCTTTATGGTGGGCGCTGGGGAATTGAACCTGGATCCTCAGGCTTTGCAGGCAAGTAAGTGCCTTAGCCACTGAGCCATCTCTCCAGCCCAATGCCCACATCATTTGCTTTGGCCAACAAACCGTGAGAGGAAACAAAGACTAGTGCTTCATTTCCTCTGCTTTGATCACCAAGGAAACCTATGTCAAGATGGCATGTGCATCAGCTAACCTTGCCACAAGGTACTGTGGATAAGAAACAAATTGTGGAGCTGGAGGGATGGCTTAGTAGTTAAGGTGTTTGTCTACAAAGCCAAGGGACCCAGGTTCAATTCCCCAGGACCCACGTTAGCCAGATGCACAAGGGGGCGCATGCGTCTGGAGTTCATTTGCAGTGGTTGGAGGCCCTGCGTGCCCGTTTTCTCTCTCCCTCTATCTGCCTCTTTCTCTTTCTCTCTCTCTTTCAAATAAATATATAAATAAATAAAATATTTTCATAAAAGGAGTCGCCCTTCATTTACTCAGCGAGGGAAGCACAGCCACCAATTGTGTCTTCTACAATCTCGGATTCGAACTTCCAGCACCGTCAAAATGGAATCCCTAGTTGTGTGTGGTGGCGCACGCTTTTAATCCCAGCATTCGAGAGGCAGAGGTCGGAGGATCGAGGCCACCCTGAGATTCCATAGTGAATTCCAGGTCAGCCCTAGAGCGAGACCTCACCTACATCAATAAACAAAAAAACAAAACAACAACAACAACAACAATGAAAAAGGTGTCTCAGCTCCTTCATTATTACTTCGTATGTCTATCCTTGCTAAGTCCCTCTCTACTTCTTCACTTCCTTTCCGAAAACAAATGTTTGAGTGCCTACTTTGTTCCAGGCACAGTGTGAATTTCCAGAAATGCAAAACCAAAGAATGGTAATTTGGGCCTGAGGCGGAAGCTATCTTCTATGGCATTAATGATGGTCTAAAGAGAAACCCTATTGCAAAGTGGAAATGTATAACCACGAAGCATGCATACTGCAAAACAACACAGAGTGACCATCACTTCATGTAGCTAAGCCTTGAGCTGTACACAAGGCCTCCAGGCAAAACAGTCCAAGCAGTATACAGTGAAAAGATCTGGGCCTAGTAGTATGCTAGGTCTTGGGACTGGGAAGGTCTTGAGTAGGAAGAAAACACTATTTTTGAAACGGGGAAAACAAAAGCTTATTAACTATTAACTTATTAACTATTAGCTTATTAACTATGTAGCGTATTTGAGGAGAGTGTGTGCGAAAGGTCTAGTTGGTTCTGTTAAGCCAGGATGGATACCTTGCCCACTCTCTTGACCTCCTCTCATTATTGGGATAATCAAATATATTTTACAAAAAAACAACAGCAGGTAGACATAATTCATAACAAAGAGACATAAACTCTGGCAAGTTACTTGGGTTTTAGTCAGGAACTGACAATACTGGAAAATAATTTTGCAAAAGATTGTCTATTTAAAAGCCATAGACTTTGACTGGTTATAGTAATTTATTATTTAATCTTGATTAAGCTTTGTCAGTCCAAGGTAGAATTACAATAAATTACAATAAAACAAGTCTGGGGTGTACCTGACTTGTTTTTCTTTTTTCCTTTCAGAAAAGCATGCATTAAAAATACAAAATCAATCAACAAGCAAGTAGATACACAAAACAGGAAACATGCTATAAGTGAAACATACCTAAGTCTCCCCTTATTTTGTGTTGAAATTATGATATGTGGAGTCACAGACAATCACAGATTGACTCACATACACACACTCAGTGATTCTAAGTGCTTATTCATGAAGCGACTTTATTTGGAATAAGGAAATGAAGTTATAAAACTGAATGGCTTATAGAATGCAGCTTACTAAATTCGTCTTTGTTCTTACAAACTACACTACTCCTGCCCTTTGACGAGTTGAAAATATATGACATCTAGAGTTCCACGATGAGAGACCCACAGTTAGTTTTCATCATGGGTGGGACTGGCAGAGCGCTCACTCTCGTTAGCTGGAGGGCCAAGTCCCTGCTGACTTGGAATCGCAGGAAGCACTCGGTTTGTTCTTAGAGGTTCTCCAGACAGAACTGGGGGCAGAGATAGAAGGAGAGACATTTCAAGATTTGCCTCTCTCAGATATGCACGGGCAATGGTGTGAGGGATTGAGTTATTTCCCAAGGAAGGGAAGCGTTTCTGAGCAGCATGTTTGGCAGGGGCTGCACTGCAGATGACAGCTCTGAATGCTCATCTGTTTAGGCTTCCTGCATGTAAGGAGGGATTTCAGACATGCAGGTGCCAAACTGTGCCAGCTTTGATGACAACATGATACGGCTGTTGAGTTCCTGGCTGAACCCTTCCCTCAGGGTGGAGCAGCGGCTGTGGATGGTCATGCCAGCACCAGGCTCTAAACAAGCTTGGACACATTGGCAGTGATGAGTTTTGAATGCAAAGGTTCTTGGGGTTTATTTTAGAAAGAGGGTTTTCTTCAGCAAAACAGGCCAGAAATCTTTGTCTTGCCAAGTGAACTTACACTTGAAGATCCCTCTGGCTTCTCCATCCCCGTTCCCCCACCCCCAACAGAATTCAAGATCAAGAGATTCTTTATTTAATTAGATGCCAAATGGCTACTTCTGTGATCAGAAATGAATTCAGCCTTGATTTTCCCATGCTGTGGTAAATATCAATCTATTTAGAATGCTCTTTCTACCAATCAACCAGGACAGAAGAATCAAACTGCCAAGGAAGAGTTTTCAGTTTCTGCTTCTAAATCTGTAACTTTGGACAGAATGCCCCACCTTGGAATTTATTTATCTCTGAGAAGATGAAATTGGGGAGGGCCTAGAGAGATGGCTCAGTGGTTAAGGTGCCTGCAAAACCTAATGACCCTGGTTCGATTCCCCAGTACCCATGTAAAGCCAGAAGCTCAAAGCGGAACATGCATCTGGAGTTCATTTGCAGTGGCTGGAGGTCCTGGCACGCCCATATTCTCTCTCCTCTTTGTCTGTATCTCTCTGCTTACAAATAAATAAAATATTGTTTTTAAATGAAAATGCCTTAAGGTCCCATAGATTACTGTTTTTACTTAGAGTTTTAGTACTCTTGGTTGTTCCAGTTCAAACTCTGCCCTGGGGAAGAAAAGGGTCACTCTGTGTAAATAATGTGGCAAGTGTCTTAAAATTTAAGCTCATTTAATCCTCCCTACAGTATCATCACACTGAGATTACAGCCACAGTGGGTGAGCTAAAGTACACAAAGATTAAGGTATGTGTCTGAAATAGTTATGTTAGCTCCTAAATCATTTAAATACAGCTAAGAGGACATGGAGGGATCCGTGTGTGTGTGTGTGTGTGTGTGTGTGTGAGAGAGAGAGAGAGAGAGAGAGAGAGAGAGAGCGCAAACAAGGTGGGGAGGCCAGTCTTAAGACTTTTGAAAAAAATTTAATTTATTTATTTAAGAGTGACAGAGAGAAGAGAGAGAGAGAGAGAGAGAGAGAGAGAGAGAGGGTGCACCAGGGCCTCCAGCCACTGCAAACAAACTCCAGAAGCATGTACCACCATGTGCATCTGGCTTACGTGGGTACTGGGGAATCGAGCCTCAAACCAGGATCCTTAGGCTTCACAAGCAAGCGCTTAACCGCTAAGCCATCTCTCCAGCCCCTTAAGATGTTTTTTGTGAGTGTGTGTGTGTGTGTATGTTTTGAGAGAGTTTCATGAAGCCTGGTCTGACCATGAACTTCCAATCTTCCTGCCTTCCAAGAGCTGGGATTATAGCATGAGCCACCATGTCTAACAAGAGAAAAAATTTTAAGTACCTTTCTATTTTTTTTCAAAATTATTTATTTATTTATTTATTTATTTATTTATTTATTTATTTATTTATTATATTTGTTGAGACAGGATCTCTGTATGCATCCCAGGCTGGCCTGGGATTTGCCATCCTCCTTTTGTAGGTGCTCAAATGCTGAAATTATGGGCATGTACCAACACATCTAGTTTAAAAATAATGTCCTAAAAGACATTAAGTAATACATAGTTAGATAAACTTCTGTGGTTGTTTGTACAGTCCAAACACAAAAATTCATGAAAGGAGAGAATATTTTTTTAACTTTTTTTAAAATAAAAATGAATATTACCGGGCTGGAGAGATGGCTGAGCGGTTATGGTACTTGCCTGCAAAGCCTAAGGACCTATGGTCGACTCTCCAGATCCCAAGTAAGCCAGACGCATAAGGTGGCACATGTGCACAAGGAGGTGCACATGTTTGGAGTTTGCTTACAGTGGCTGGAGGCCTTGGCGCACCAAGTCTCTCTCTGTCTTTCTCTCTCACTCTCTCATTAAAAATGGCCTATCTGTCAGGCTTGCCTCAAAAAAAAAAAAAAGAGCATTATGGACTTTCACAAACACTTTAAAGATGTTCTCTATTTTAAAGTGTTGGCACCTGGTAGTGTTTTAAAAATGCTCACAAAGTGAAACCCCAGAGTTGTCTAGACGTGTAACACTTAGAGAAGATGTGCAGGCAGACCCAGGATACTTACATTTTTGGTCTGGCAGGGGAGCAAGGCTGTTCCGAGCAAAAGGAAGATCCTTGATTTTGGGCCTGTTTGGGGAGAGATGCTGAAGATTTTGTCCTGGGAATAAACATACTTGCTTCAATTATTTGAGACTCAACAAAGAGAAAATTATAAAATCCGATGGACAAGAGAAGAATCATAAAAGTTATTGGTGATCACTAAATTTAAGGTTAAAAAAAAAAAAACAATCTTTCCACCCCCTCTTCCGCGAGTTTCCCTGAGCCACTTGGGGGTCATTTTAGTTCTGCTCAAGTTGGGGCATTATGCACAGAGACTGGGGCCTATCCACCAGAACTCTTGAGTAAACTCACAATGCATGACCCACATTCCCTATTGATGAGGGTCCCTTTGAAAGTGGGAGGACGGGGAGGAGGACAATGGAACCAATACTATGAATGTAAAATCAGAATAATATAAATAAAATATATATATTTATTAAAAAAAAGATTTTAAAAAAACAGTGAAAGCACTTAATGGCCACATTCTGCTTCAATGAAAACGGACTAAAAGTCATTTCTTTCTTCTTAAAAATATATTTATTTTATTTAATTAATTAATTAATTAATTTATTTATTTATTTATAAGCAGAAAAAGAGAGAGACACAGAGAGAGAGACAGAGAATGGGCTCCACAGGCCCTCTAGCTGCCCGAAACGAACTTCAGATGCATGTACCACTTCGTGCAGGTGGGTTTCCGTGGATACGGGGGAATCAAGCTCAGATCCTTAGGCTTTTGCAGGGAAGTGCGTTAACCGCTGAGCCATCTCTCTAGCTCCTCAGAAGTCATTTCTTGAATGAACTAATTTAGATAAAACTTAAATAAACAGGCATAATAGGTGACTAAAATTTCAAGCTGGGAAACAAGAGAAGTAATATAAATTGGGTTTATCATCTCTCTATAGCATCTTTTTCAAAAATATTTTTATTGATTTATTTGAGACCCACAGAGAGAGACAGTGAGAGAGGAGAGAAGGCAAGCACCAGGGCCTCCTGCCACTGCACATGAACTCCAAACACATGCGCCAATTTATGTGTCTGGCTTTGTGTGGCTACTGGGGAATTGAACCCATAACAGCAGGCTCTGCAAGCAAGTGCCTTTCACTGCTGAGCCACCCAGTACCTCTTTATGGTATCTTGGATGGGTGTGATGGATAGGATTTATTTATTTCTTTATTTTTATTTTATTTGTTAAATTTTGTTTATTAGAGAGAGAGAGAGAGAGAGAGAGAGAGAGAATGTGCATGCCAGGGCTTCCAGCCACTGCAAACAAACTCCAGACTCATGCGCCACCTTGTGCATCTGGTTTACGTGGGTCCTGGGGAATCAAACCAAGGTCCTTTGGCTTTGCAGGCAAGCAAGTGCCTTAATCTCTAAGCCATCTCTCCAGCCCAGATTTATTTATTTACTTTTATTTATTTTCTTAAAATGGGGATACAGGGCTAGAGTGGTTGCTCAGTGGTTAAGGCTCTTGCCTGTGAAGCCTAAGGACCCAGGTTCGATTCCCCAGGACCCACATAAAGCCAGATGCACAAGGTAGTGCATGTGCCTGGAATTCCTTTGCAGTGTCTAGAGGCCCTGGCACACCCATTCTCTCTCCCTGCCTCTCTCTCTCTCTCAAATAAATAATAATAAATGGGGATACAATCTCTGCTCCAGTACAACTTAATGGGAAGTGCCAGAGGAGATGAACCCTCGTTATTACAAACAGGAAGGAGAAGCCACGTGTTGTAGCCGTGTCGTGGGGACTATACAAGGAAGGAGAGTTTTGACCTGGATTTCTGTTATTGTTAAGAAAGGGTCTCCTGGGCTGGAGAAATGGTTCAGAGGTTAAGACGCTTGCCTGAAAAGCAAAAGGACCCAAGTTTGATTCTCTAGGACCCACGTAAGCCAGATGCACATGGTGGCGCATACGTCTGGAGTTTGTTTGCAGTGGCTAGAGGCTCTGGTATGCCCATTCTCTCTCTCCCCCTCTCTCAAATAAATAAATAAATAAATAAATAAATAAATAAATAAATAAATCATTGAAAAAAAAAAGGATGGCCTCCAACACATGATTCTACTGCAACAGCCTTCATCATCATGCCTGGCTTGATCTGGCTCTTAAAATGTTGTAGAAATTGGGCTGGAGAGGTGCCTGCAAAGCCAAAGGACCCCAGTTTGATTCTCTAGGACCCACGTAAGCCGGACGCACAAGGGGGCGCATGCATCTGGAGCTCGTTTGCAGTGGCTGGAGGCCCTGGCGTGCCCATTCTCTCTCTCTCTCCCTCTTTCTCTCTCTCAAATAAATAAATAAAATATATTTTAAAAAGAAATATTTAAGAAGCTTGTAGAAATAGATCACACAGTCAGTGAAGAGAAGATAAAAATAATAACATGGGCAAAGGTGTCGCACAGTGAAATGATCACAGGTTTTCAAGGAAGTGAGAGTCATTCAAGGGACTGACAAAGGGTGGGAGGTAGGTGGCCAGTGGAGATGAGAAGTGTCAATGCAGGCCGGTCCACACTGTGAGGGCCATTTAATTTGGATTTTGTCCTAGAAGCTGCAAAGCTGCTGGCTTTTTTCTTCATATTTTATTTATTTATTTACATAGGGAGAAAGAGGCAGAGAGAGAGAGAGAGAGAGAGAGAGAGAGAGAGAGAGAATGGGTGCACCAGGGCCTCCAGCCACTGTAAATGAGCTCCAGATGTATGTGCCACCTCGTTCATCTGGCTTTATGTGGGGGTAACTAGGGGAAAGAACCTGGATCCTAGCCGGGCGTGGTGGCGCACACCTTTAATCCCAGCACTCAGGAAGGCAGAGGTAGGAGGATCGCCAAGAGTTCGAGGCCACCCTGAGACTACAGAGTGAATTCCAGGTCAGCCTGGACCAGAGTGAGACCCTACCTCGAAAAACAAAACAAAAAAATCCCCCCAAAAAACAAACAAACAAACAAAAGAACCTGGATCCTTTGGCTTTGCAAGCAAGCGCCTTAACTGCAGAGCCATCTCTCCAGCCCTGCTGATGGTTTTAAATAGAGGAGGTCACAGGATCCGACATACGGAGCCAAAAGAGTGCACGGTGGCTGGGATCATGTAGAACATTCCAGAGAAGGAAGTTCTTCCTTGAGGGAGAAAGGAAGCAAAGCACTTTTCTTCCTTTCCCCTCTGATGGCTTGTAAATAACCAGGCTAGCAGAAAATGCCACCGAGCTTTCTGTTCCATTTTCTCTGGAAGCTGCTTGTGATGAATTAAGCTGAGGAGCTCCAAATTCCAACTCATTAGGATAAGTGCTTCAGCCTCATTTCTCATCCAGCTCACTGACAGATTTCAATAAATGTTAAGTAACCCCTGTGCCAATGAAATGTTCAGGGTTGCTGAATAAGCACAGGATAGCGGCTGCCCGGAATTCACATAGCAGCACTGTTGGCTCATAGCATTTCTACTGAACTTGGGCAAGGAGAAAGATCCAGAGAAAGGGACCGTTCAAGTTGAAGGATGTGATATGGTATAGGATTAAGGCATATCCAATGGCTTCACCACATTAAGGTTTTGCAGATTAAAATCTGGAAGCTCAGTGTAGAAATCTGATAAGTGTAAAACCTGCCCAGAATAACAACATTAACCATTTCTGAAAATCCTTTTGTTTATAACATGCAAGTCTCAGTCATTCTAAAAGCAACTGTGCCAAATGGAGTTTTAAAAAAATCATTGGTCGGGGGCTGGACAGATGGCTTAGCAGTTAAGGCATTTGCCTGCAAAGCCAAAGGACCCCAGTTTGATTCTCCAGGACCCACATAAGCTAGATGCACAAGGGGGTGCATGAGTATGGAGTTCATTTAGCCAGTGGCTGGATGCCTTGGCACGCCCATTCTCTCTCTTTCTCTCTCTCAAATAAATAAAATACACTAAAAAATATTTTTGAAAAAATCACTGGTTGGGCGTGGTGGCGCATGCCTTTAATCCCAGCACTTGGAAGGCAGAGGTAGGAGGATCTCTGTGAGTTTGAGGCCACCCTGAGCCTACATGGTGAATTCCAGGTCAGCCTGTGCTACAGCGAGACGCTACCTTGAACCAACCCCCCTCTAAAATGTCAAAAAAAAATAAAGTCCATAAGCTAGGGAAATTTGTTTATTTGACAGATGACTATGTAATTGATTTTTAAAAGTGCATGATATATAATTAGCAAGCATACCAAAGGTTGTGGCTTGAATATAAAATGTCCTGTGTAGCATGGGCTCATGGTTTGAACACTTGCTTCCCAGCTGGTAGTGCTATTTGAGAAGGTTTTTAGAAACTTTGGGAGGTGCAGCTTTAGGGCTGGGGGTGAGTCTAGAGGTTTTAAGCCCCACTTCCTGTTTGTCCTCTGCTTCCTGACTCTGGCTACAGTGTGAACAGTAAACCTCTTGCTCCTGTTGCCGTGCCTCCCCTGCTATGAGCGAGTGGATCCCCTTAAAACTGTGCAGCAGAGTAAAATCTTTCCTTCCTGAAGTTGCTCCGGGGGGGGGGGTTGGTCATAGCAATCAGTAGAGTAACTCATACACCAAGACACTGGGCTTTAATCCTTATAAAGAGGCTCACCAAGCCATGGGGACACCTTTCTATGTAGCACCTCTGGGTTCAAGTTCAGACTGCATCCCTAATTGTCTCTAAAGTCTTTGACCAAATCATTTAACTTTTTTCCCAGGACTTGTGAATTATGAACAGAAAGGGGCCTAATGAGACAAAATATTCTTCAACACTAGGTCTACAGGGGCCATACACAATGGCCTGGAAAGCTGATGACATTTCTTGCCTTGTCAATCAGAGTCCAAGAAAACAGGGAACTCCCTAGGTCTTCCACACCAGGGCAATCTCACTCAGAGAAATGAGTTATAGGCTGGCAAAATGACTTAGCAGTTAAGGCGCTTGCCTGCAAAGCCAAAGGACAGAGGTTCCATTCCCAGGACCCACGCAAGTCAGTTGCCCAAGGTGGTGCATACGTCTGGAGTTCGTTTGTAGAGGCTGGTGGTCCTGGTGTGCCCGTTCTCTTTCTCTCTATCACTATGTGCCTCTTTCTCTCTCAAATAAATGAATAAATAAATAAATAAAAATAAAATATCAAAAAAAGAAAAATGAGAGGGCTGGAGAGATGGCTTATCGGTTAAGGCGCCTGCCTCCTAAGCCTAAGAACGCTGGTTCCAATCTCCAGGTCCCATGTTTAGCCAGATGCAAAGTGAAGCAAGGGCGCAGTGCCGCACTTGCCCACAAGGGGCATCTGGATTTTGTTCGCAGCAGCCGAGAGGCTGCTGGCGCGCCCATCTCTGTCTTCTTCTCCCTCTCTCTCTGTCTTTCTCCACAAAAAAAAAGAAAGAAGAAAAAAGAAAAATGAGTTACAGAAAAGCAAGCAAACCCAACAGAAGGCAGGTGAAGAATGAGCCAGATGATATTCCCATGTCCCAGAAGTTAGGCAAACTCAGCACCATGGAGGGAGGGCTGGAGGATATGGAGCCTACTACAGTTTCCGTAGGAAGCACAGATGCTCTGGAGAACTACTTCATTTGTTCCTACTTCATTTGTTCTCCTGACTTCTTCTCACAACACTTCTTGTTAGCTAAAACTACTTCTAGGTTCACGAGAGGAAAGTGGGAAGTGCAGATGTGAGAGAGTGGAGTGGAAGGGTGGCATACACTTGGCATACGTAAACTGGGAGAGGGCGACTGAGCATTCAACAGTCATTTAAGGGGTGAATGAATAACAAGGGTCCCTTCCATTTGAAGACCGATGACTCTGTGACCCAACACGAGAAGAAAGGCGACTACAAGCCAGTTTGTGGCTGGGGCTGCAGCTCATGGGTAGAGTGCTGGTTTAAATGTCGCAAGATTCTGAGTTTGATCCTCAGCACTAAAAATAATCAGTTGTGTAATCATTTTAGGAAGTGCATCTTCCTTAAAACTTATTTATAGATTAAGGACTCTTTGTGTTACCATGGCTCCTAGCTACAATTAGCGCTAAATAGTTTTTGGTTGAAAAATAAATGTCTTAATATAAGCATTTTAATTTCTCAAGAATCCCTTAGAGTCCCTCACTTCTCTTTTTTGCTGTTCTGCTGTCCCAGGACTTTTCTAGTTATTTTCTTGGGACTAAGCAAAATTGCAGTTGTATTACATGACCTTTTATTTCCAATAACACAGAAATTTTGGGATGGCTTATCAAACAGAACCTACTAGTTTTCTACTTTTTGCTCCCTTAGAAGTGGAAATCCAGGGTTGGAGAGATGACTCAGCAGTTAAGGCACCTGTCTGCAAAGCCTAAGGCCTGGGTTCGAGTCCCAGTAACCACGTAAAGCCAGGTGGTGCATGCATGTGGAGTTCGTTGGCAGTGGCTAGAGGCCCTGGTGTGCCCATTCTCTCTCACGCTCTCTCCTTCCCTCCTTCTGTCTCTCTTTCTCATAAATAAATAAATAAATTTATTTGAAAGAGAGGCAGATAGGGAGAATGGGTACACCAGGGCCTCCAGCCACTGCAAAAGAACTCCAGACACATGTACCACCTTGTGCATCTGGCTTACATGGAGCCTGGGGAATTGAATCCTTAAGGCTTCGCAGGCAAGCATCTTAACGGCTAAGCCATCTCTCCAGTGCTAAATTAAAAGAAAAAAAAAATTAAAAAGAAGCGGAAATTCAATTTTGAGGACCGTGCAACGTCCACAGCTATGAGACCATGATTCCTCGCCTTCCCAGTCTTCTTTGCAGACAGGTATTGTGAACATGTGGCAAAAGTTCTAGCCAATGAGATGCAGGCAGAAGTGTGGGCTCTATGGAAGCAGACTTCCTTCTGGGAGCTAATTCACGGGGGGAGTCACCCTTCCTCTGCTTCCTTCTTCCTGCTGCAATGGCCACTAACTGGGAAGTGACCCAGAGGGAGGGATCAGAAAGTTCATGGTCATCCTTAGCTACACAATAAGTTCAAGACCACTCTAAGCTTCTGAGACCCTGTCTAAAAAAAACAAACCAAGAAAACAAAAATAGAGCTGGAGAGAATGCCTAGTGGTTAAGGCACTTGCCTGCAAAGCCAAAGGACCCAGGTTCAATTTCCCAGGACCCACATAAGCAAGATGCACAAGGAGGCACATGCATCTGGAGTTCGTTTGCAGCAGCTGGAGGCCCTGGCATGCCCATTCTCTCTCTCTCTCTCTCTCTCTCTCTATCTATCTATTATATCATCTATTATCCATGCCTCATTCTATCTATCTATATGCCTCATTCTCTTTCTCTTAAATAAATAAATAAATAAATAAATAAATAAATAAATAAATAAATAAAATGTTAAAAAAGTCAAAATAAATTGCTTGGATTGATTTATTTAATTATAAAGAAGGGAATTTTTTTTTTTTTTTTGGAGAGAGACACAGAGAGACAGAGAGAGAGGATAGGCAGAGAGAGAGAATGGGTGCAACAGCAGCCTCTCAGCTGCTGTGAACAAACTCCAGATGTGCGCGCCCCCTTGTGGGCAAGTGTAGCATTGCACCCTTGCGCCACTGCATCTGGCTAAACGTGGGACCTGGAGACTGGAACCGGGGTTCTTAGGCTTAGCAGGCAGGTGCCTTAACCGCTAAGCCATCTCTCCAGCCCAAAGGGAATATTTTTTAAAGATTTTATTTTTATTTATGTATTTATTAGAGACAGACAGAGAGAGAGAGAGAGAATGAGAATGGGTGTGCCAGGGCCTCCAGCCACTGCAAATGAACTCCAGACATATGCACCACCTTGTGCATCTGGCTTATGTGGGACCTAGAGAATTGAACTGGGGGTCCTTAGGCTTTGCAGGCCTGCACTTTAACTGCTAAGCCATCTCTCCCAGCCCCCAGTTGTTACATTAGATACGCATGAACCTTTTCCCGAATGTGCTCATGATAGGAGGGCCATTACCTGGTGAGGGGTTGTGTAGATGAGGAAGATGGGGTGGTCCGGAGAGCTCCTGGTGACCAGGCCGGCCAGGGAGCAACCTGTCCAGTAGCTTTTCAGAAGAAGACACGGTCCAAGCTTTGCAGGAGAACACCTGACTCGAGTCACCCTTCCCGGGGTTGTGTAGTGACATTTGGTAGCCAGTCCTGCTATTTAACAGGTCTTGTTCACTTCGACTTTTCTGCGATCGCTGGGCAGTGTGTTGAGTGCCAGGGCTCAAGCCGGCATGGGAAGAGGTTCCACGGGAGGCTGTCAGAAAGTTATTGCCTAGGGTGATGGGTGGGAGGCTCTGGGTTCTGATTGGTGGAAGCCCTTTCCGAGCCAGGGGTTTCTTTTCTGGCAAGAGATACTTCGCATTCTCCGAGGTCCTCTTCTTAAAGTCAACCACAGCCACCTGGTTAGCAGGCTGCTCTTGGCACTTGGTGTCTGCGATGCTGTCAAAGGTGGCGATGATGTCATCAACTTCTGAGGTGTCCTCCACACTGGGTCTGTCCCTGCCGTCATCCTTCCCATGGGCTTTGGGCTCTTCTCTCTTGTGTTTACAGAGGATCTGGTTGAGCATGTTGAACCGCCCTTCCTTCTTTGGCAGTCGACTGTTTTGGAAAGGAAAGGCTCCAGCAGGCTCTGCTCTGTGGAAAAAAAAAAAAAAAAAAAAAAGGAAAGAATGAGTATGTTTGTGCGAGGTTAGGAAGCGGAGAGAAATGTCACAAATCAATATACTGGCCCCTAGCCGGGCGTGGTGGCACACGCCTTTAATCCCAGCACTGGGAGGCAGAGGTAGGAGGATCGCCGTGAGTTCGAGGCCACCCTGAAATACTGGCTCCTCTATTCCATCCGCTTGAGTTGCTTGTCTGGGACCACCCGTAGGGATTCTCAAAGTCCTCTCAAGTGAAGGGATTTCTTACGAACTTCCACCCTCCATTATTTCCTTGCAGAGGCATTTTCAACAGTCAGTCCCCCACTCACATAGCACAGCTTTTTGGACAATTATTATTATTATTATTATTATTATTATTATTATTATTATTATTATTAAGATAGTGTCTCACTACTTAGCTCAGGGTGGCCTCAAACTCACAACCTTCCTGCCTCAGCTCAGCCTCCTGTGTGGTATGATTACAACCACTGCCTGGCTCCACATTGCACACTTCCATCAGTTTGAGAGGGAATTGGTCAGGTGGCTTTATTTTCAGTCAGAAGAGGGCCCAAAGAGGGAACCAGAAGAGATGTCACACCGCCCTGCTGCTTCCGCAGAACCCGATCCAGCCAATCCAATCCGTTCTCTCTCACCCCCTGTCAGGTGTGCTGACCTCTTCCTGAGCCAGCCCTGAGTCCAGACCAATCAGCTCTTTCTCTCTTAGACTCATCTGAGCCTGGCTAAACAGTTAAGGCATTTGCCTATGAAGCCTGAGGACCCAGGTTTGATTCCCCAGCACCCATGTAAGCCAGATGCACAAAGTGGCACACGTGTCTGGAGTTCATTTGCAGTGGCTGGAGGCCCTGGTGTACCCATTCTCTCTCTATCTCTACCTTGTTCTCTATCTCTCTCTGTCATAAATAAAAATTAAAAGAAAAAGAGTATGAAAAGATGCTTACCTCTCTCCTGAACCTCCAGGTCCCTGCCCTTCCCCCACACCCTTGTCTCAGCCCAGTGGGCTGGGATGGGGTGGTGAGGGGACTCTTACTCTAACATGGCTCTCTACCCTGCCTCCGGCTTTCCACGTGGCAGGAGCTCTCTGTACATTCTTTCTCTTTCCTTCTCGCCATCTAATAATGTCTAAGTCTCACCCTCTGGTCTATGGATGGATTTGAATTCTTTAAATTCTTAAGACAAGTATCTGGAGATATCCCCAAAATTTTGATGCACTGGCATATATATTGGCATATTGGCAAGGGATGCCAAGACTCCTATTACAAGTTCTTTCTTGAGCCTTTCAATTTTGACCCAATGGCAATCTAGTTTCACGTGGAGATTAATTAAGCCGAAATAGCTTCTTCCCAGCCACAGTCCATAGGGGCAGAGGTGTCAGGTAAAGCTGTGGAGTCTACGAGTGGGGCAGTTCACCAGGAAGAGTGGAAGTCATTGAGGTGAGCGTGGTCTAACCCTTTCTGTCTCTGAGATCCCAGGGAATGTAGCCAGGGTTTGAACATTTCCTACCTTTACACTGTTTGTTTCTGGTTTTTCTTTCCCTCTTTAGTAAATTTGCTGATGAAAGATACTATACTACACTAAAGGAAACAGGGAGTGAAGCCTCAGTGCAGGCTCTATCTGAAGAGGAAGTGTGTGTTGCCAGAGGTTGGGTGTGGCAGTGGAAGTCATGGCCTGGGCAGGCAGATTCTAAGGGACGATGGCAGGAAGCAGCTGCTTGGCTGGCTGGCTCCTTCTGAGTTTGCCCCGGGCACTGTTCTGAGCATGCTCCTTGGGAAGCCCGTTCCTTTAGAAGCCACGGCCGAGGGAGTTCATGCTTTCTGGAGCCTGTGTTAATGATGGAGCTGACCCATGGACAGTCACTGCAACATCATCAGGGATTTTGGATGCATATAATGTTGTTTATTTTCTCTAAAGGTTAACCCAATGCACAATGGAGTTTTTGTCCCATGACTGTATTATTATGAATAATATTTTAAATAAACATTGTGCAACTTTATTCTGCCACCTTTTAATACACTTTTTGAGATATAGAGCACAGCTTCTGGACTTCTGATATTTTCAGAGGAAAGCCCGGGAAACTTCTGACATCCCCTCCAATTCCTTCACGTAGAATATGTCTGTGCTAATGATTGACATTTGGGCACCTCCTACAACCCTCTCCTTCTGTGGCCGCTTGTGAATTAGGCTGTGGGGTCCACTGAAACCCAGGTGAGGCGTCTCCAACATTCACTCAGGGGCTTCATGAGGCTAAAACTTCATGAGGTTAAAAACTATTATATTAAAGAAAAGCACTCACAATGATCTGAAGAGGCTATTGAAATAACTTAGCTGCATAAGGGCAGGTTGTCCTCAAATCCTTCAACAAAAACATCATTTTACATCAAGTTGAATGCAGAAGAAGATGTAAGAAGCTAGCTGTACCCGTGAAGCTCTTGTTAAAAAAAAAAAAAAATCAAAGTGGGGCTGGGGAAATGGCTTAGCGGTTAAGGCCCATGAAACCTAAGAACCCCAGTTCAATTCCCCAGGACCCACATAAGCCAGAGGCACAAAGGGGTGCATGTGTCTGAAGTTTGTTTGCAGTGGTTGGAGGCCCTGGTGTGCCTATTCTCTTTCTCTCTACCTGGCTCTTCCTCTCTCTTCTCTCAAATAAATAAATAAAATTTAAAAATATTTAAAAAAAATCAAAGTGACTTGCTGAAAATGTAAGCCAAAGCTGTTCAGTTTTTTGTTTGGGCAATAGAAGCATTGAATAAAAATAAATAAATAAATAAATAAATAAAATAAATAAATATTTTAAATAAACATTGTGCAACTTTATCTTCCTATGTATGTAGTCCAGGCTGGTTTCAAACCCCACAATCTCTCAGCTTCCCAAGTGCTGAGATTTCAAGTAATTTATTTTTTGTTTAATGTTTTAATTCAGTTTTTTTTTGAGACAGGATTTCATGTAGCCTCAAATTTTCTATGTAGCCAAGGATGACCTGAATTGAATTCCGAATATCCTGCTTCCATCTCTTTTTTTTTTTTTTTTGTTTAATGTTTTGGGTCTCACTTTTTTTGGTCCAGGCTGACCTGGAATTCACTATGTAGTCTCAGGGTGGCCTCAAATTGGTGATCCTCCTACCTCTGCCTCCCGGATGGGATTAAACTGCCACCACGCTGATATCCTGCTTCCATCTCTTAAATGCTGGGATTGATGGTGTTTGCCACCACCCCTAGCAAATACTTTTACTGTATTTTTTTATTTTTAAAGTTTAAAGAGACTTTACTAGATCAAGAGAAGGAAAGAAAAAAGCCTGCAAAGCTTAAGGACCTGCTTAGATTCTCCAGATTTTCCTATGGGGGTAAAGGAGAAGGTAAGGCCCCACTTATTTTTTAATTAAAATATAGTTATTAATGTTAATATGTACATGCCATGGGTTTATTATTACTGAAACAAATGAGCAAATAAATATTTTATTTAAAATTTTCAATTTAAGATTTTTAAAATTATTAATTAATTAATTTATTTATTTGAGAAAGAGAAGCAGATACAAAGAGAGAGAGAGAGAGAGAATGGGCATGCCAGGGCCTCCAGCCACTGCAGATGAATTCCAGATGCATGTGCCACCTTGTACATCTGGCTTACATGGGTACTGGGGAAGCGAACCTGGGTCCTTAGGTTTTGCAGGCAAGGGCCTTAACCACTAAGCCATCTCTCCAGTCCCAATTTAAGAGTTTTGATGCCATGAATATTGACAGATGTAACTCACATAAACAAAAGTCTTTTGGGCAAAGTTTGGGGAAAAAATGAGAACTGCTGCTTCAGGGAAAAAAAGGGGTGGGGTGGGGGATTAAACAGACATGATTTGAAGGGAAGAAAGGAAAAGGAAGGAGATATATGTTCACTGAGCAATAGGCAGATGGAGTCAGGCTTACTACTATTATTTTTTTCCATATAATGGAGACCCATTTCATTCTCTGATAGACACAGAGTCCACACATAACGAACTGCATAATGACTTAACGTTGCCTATATCATGCAATTATAATAACACTCGGTTACTGCTGGCTTTTGCATGCTGGTGGTTTAGAAAAGTCGTGTTCGGTTTTATAACTCTTTGAAGGGAGGACAGCAAGGCAGGGCTTGGGATGGACTGACCTGCTCTCTTGGGAGAGGAGCTGGACGCACGCGGTGTGACCGCAGTACAGAGCGTAGGCCAGCGGTGTGCTCTCGTTGATGTCCCGCAGGTTGCTGTCCATGCCCAGTTCCAGCAGGGACTGGACACATTCTGCCTTTCCCGCGGCTGCAGCCCAATGCAGGGGGGTCCTGGAGGAATGACATGGGGGGGGGATGTCAAGTTCGTGAATGAGTTCCTTAATGGAACAGGCTGCTTAGCCAGTGTCAGCTTCCACCCAAGGCCAGGCTGAGGCAGGAAAAAATTCTCTTGCTATTTACACCATGAAACAGTCTGCTTGGATCCGGATGAGGGAGGATGGGGTATGCACAGGCCGCTTTGCTCTACCTCTCTGTGCTCTGTTTTCCACCTTGTCTGGCCTCCCTGAGATGGGGAAGTTGGAACAGCTTTAAGAATCTTTCTATTTAGTGCCCAACTGCCTTCTAGGAAGACGGACTCAACCTACCATCCTACAGTAGAGTCTGTTCCTTCTTGAATACTCTCTAGAAATCTTTGCCAGATTGGTAGGCAAAATGATACTTTGCTTATTTTCCTTTGCCTTTCTTTATTCCATAGTAAGGTTGGGGGCTGGAGAGATGGCTCAGTGGTTAAGGTGCTTGCCACAAAGCTTAAGGTCAGGCTTAGATCCCCCAGTACCCATGTAAAGCCAGATGCACAGTGGCATATGCATATGGAGTTCTTTTTGCAGCAGCTAGAAGCCCTGGCATGCCCATTCTCTCTCCCTCCCTCTTCTCCTTATCTTTCTCTGTTTGCAAATAAATAAATAAATAATTTTTTTAAAAAAATAGTAAGGTTTGACATTGGAAGTATTTATTTGCCATTGAATTTTTTTTCATTGAAATGAAATTACTCTTAAAGCCCTTTGTCCATTTTTTCCCTTTAATCTTTTTTTTTTTTTTTTTTTGTGTGTGTATGTGTGTGTGGGGGGTCTCATTATATAACCCAGACTGGCCTTCTTGAACTCACAAATTTTTATATATAAAGCAATATCATTTAAGTGCATTTCATTTTTGAATCTTTTATGATGTTCTATGTAGAAAGTTCCTTATAAACTAGAAGACAGATAGTAAACACCTGTTAAATGGTAAAGCCAGTGTTTTCTTAAGAAAATTAAAAAAAAAAAGTCAGGCATGGTGGCACACACCTTTTGAATCATTTAGGAGGCTGAGGTAGGAGGATTGCTGTGAGTTTGATACTAGTCTGGGGCTATAGAATGAGTTCTAGGTTAGCCCAGGCTAGAGTAATACCCTGTGTCCTAAAACCAGAAAAAAAAAAAAAAAAAACAGAAGTCAGAAACCAGGAGAAAATATAAATATTTGCAAGTCATATTCCCAGCAAAAGGTTTGTAACTATGATATATAAAATCTCATGGACTTGAAAAATAAGAAAGCAAAAAACAAAACAAAACAAACAAACAAACAAACAAAAAACCCACCACACATTAAAAAAAATAACAAAGCCAGGCGTGGTGGCACACTCCTGTAATCCCAGCACTCGGGAGGCAGAGGTAGGAGGATCGCCGTGAGTTCAGACTACAGAGTGAATTCCAGGTCAGCCTGGACTAGAGTGAAATCCTACCTTGAAAAACCAAAACAAACAAACAAACAAATAAACAAGAGGGCTGGAGACATGGTTTAGCAGTTAAGGCTCTTGCCTGTGAAGTCTAAGGACCATGTTGGACTCTCCAGATTACACTTAAGCCAGACACACAAGGTGATGCAAGTGCAAGGTTGCACATGTACACAAGATAGTGCATGTGTCTGGAGTGCGATTGCAGTGGCTGGAGGCCCTGGTGTGCCAATTCTCTCTCTCTCTCATAAAAAATACAAAACAAGAAAAAAAAACAGCACAAGTTAAAGACAGGCATATAGTCAAAGAAAATGCATAGATGGTAAAGAAACACACGAAGGGGTATCTATTCAATAAAACTTGCTAAACCAGGCACGGGGGAATTATATGCCTGTAATCTCAGCACGCAGGAGCATGAGGCAGGAGGATTTCTGTGAGTTTGAGACCAGCCTAGACTACAGAGTGAGTTCCAGGCCAACTTGGCTACAGAGTAAGACCTTAATTCTCAGTGCGTAAATGCAAATGAAAACAAGGAGCTACCCCTGCATGCCTATGAAAATGATTAAAATAATAATAAAAAAAAAAAAAGCAAATGAAGATAGTGACAAATGATGGTAAAAATATGGAGCAAGTAGAACTTTCCTACAGCTCCCAGTATTCCCAGGGGACCTTCCCAAAGACCAAACCAGGCCCAACGCTGCTTAGCTCCTGAGATCGGACACATTCAAGGGTACTACGGCTATAGAGAGCAATTGGAACTCTGCTACAGTCCTGGTGGGAATGTAGAATGGGAACAGCGAGTCTGGAAACCAGTCTGACCGTCTCTGCGAAAGTTAAACATATACCAACTATATGGGCCAGAAATCTCCTTGATGTTTACTTAGAGACGTGAATGCTCCCATCACATAAGCACCTTCTCTCAGGCATTTACAGCAGAATCACCGTAACTCTCCAATGGGAAAACCAGCCCAAGGTCCTTCAGTGGGTCAGTGGTTATGTCGCCGTCCGTCTATATACTGACGCAAGGAACAAATCACCACCGTGGGCAACAGTATGGAATCTCAAATGCATTCTGCTAAGTGACATAAGTCAATCTCAAAAGGTTCCAAAGTGTGCGCAGGTGAGGGTTCTCCCCTCTGAACATCTGAGCTGCTCTAACAATCTGAAACTTTCCGAGCACTTGGCATCATGTCACATGTGGAAATTTTCGATTTCCCATTTGACAGAACAGAATCAAAACACAAGCGCATTAAAAATGTCATGTAAAGTTAGGTTCAGGCTGTGTTTATAAACAAATTCAGAGTTTAGACCTGGGTCCCATTCCAAGATTTCTTATGACCTATATGCAAATCTTCTCAAATACCCCAAATTCAGAAATCCAAAACACTCCTGACCCTAAGCTGTTTGGCCAAGGGATAGTTAACCCGTCTTCCTAATGACATGACCTTCTTGAGAAGACAAGACTATGAAGGCAGAACTAACCAGTGGTTTCCAGGCCTTAAGATCCTTGGCTATAGAGTGTGGTGGAGTTAATGGAGTCACTGTGAACTTGGTTGTGCAGGTGTGCAAATCTATGCCTGTGAAACTCACAGACTTGTACACCCCAAAAGTAAATTCAAATGGCTATAAATAAAAAGAAAACCCATATTTTCTTCTAGATTTATTTGGGTTGAAAAAAAAGTCAATAGACATGGTCTGGTATGTTGGCTCACACTTGTCATTCTAGCATGCAGGAGACCGAGGCAGCAGGATTGCAAGTTTGAGGCCAGCCTGGACTACATAATGAGTCCCTCTATCTCTCAATAAATAAATGAAAAGCAAACCAGTGTGTGCATCTATGCATATTTTTATATGTGCAGAGGAGTGGGGTGGGAATCCAATACAAGTCCCACTTTTCCCAACACCAAATATTAATGTGACTATAATATTTGGCAATCATAACCTATGTGTATATATTTCTACACTCCTCTGTCTTCTATTTAAGGAGATAGTTTACACAACTTCAGGGGCTGGCAGGGTAGATAAGAGAAACAATATTTTTCTGTTGCAAAGCTAAGTACAAATTTCAGAGCAGACCTGAAGCAAATTAAAAAAAAAATAAAAATAGGGCTGGAGAGATGGCTTAGCAGTTAAGCGCTTGCCTGTGAAGCCTAAGGAACCTAGTTTGAGGTTCGATTCCCCAGTACCCACGTGAGCACATTGTGGCAACTGCATCTTTGCAGAGTTCCTTTGCAGTGGCTAGAGAACCTGGCACACCCATTTTCTCTCTGTCTCTTTCTCTCTCAAATAAATAAATAAATAAAATATTAATAGAAATAGAAATTAGGTTAGAAATATAAAACTTGCAATGTTGAAAAATCGTGGTTGTAGCATGATGCTATACTTGACCTAGTGAGAGTCCTTTCCCTTTGATACATTTCAAGTGCTGTGTAGGAAGGAAACGAGAGCATTTCGCTTCCCGTGTTATCTACAGCTCCTACCAGCTACCTAGCGCTATTCCTAGAAGGGGGCTTTTGTGAAATTGCTTTCTTTAGCATACCACTGACAAAATAATTCTGTGTACCAGTATACTCTGACCTTTTAAAGCTCTGTGAGTAGAAATGTGAATTTGGACCATTCACTTTGGTAACCTGTCTGGGGACGTCCTCAAGTGTTCCAGTGTACACCAAAACTGTTCTGAAACACGTCGGAGAAGCGAAGGCACAGCTGAAGAATATATAGAGTTAACCAGCTGCATCTTTTCAGAGTATCTTTTTTTGAAAAGATTTATTTTTATTTTTATTTATTTATTAGAGACAGAGGGAGAGAGGGAGAGAGAGATAGAGAGTGAGAATGGGTGCACCAGGGCCTCCAGCCACTGCAAACGAACTCCAGATGCATGTGCCACCTTGTGCATTGGGCTTACCTAGGACCTGGAGAGTGGAACCTGGGTCCTTAGGCTTTGCAGGCATGTACCTTAACCACTAAGCCATCTCTCCAGCCCATTTCAGAGTATCTTTAAAGAAATGCTTCTTCATTAAATGTAGATCTATGCTGTTCTGTACCTATTTTCTTTTGGAAGCTATAGACTTGTAAGTGCTTAGAAATTACTACTAGAGGGCTGAAGGGATTGCTTAGTGGTTAAGGCACTTGCCTGCAAAGCCAAAGGATCCAGGTTTGATTCCCCAGGACCCGTGTAAGCCAGATGCACCAGGTGGCACATGCTTCTGGAGTTCGTTTGCAGTGGCTGAAGGCCCTGGTATGCCCATTTTCTCTTTCTATCTGCATCTTTCTCTCTCTTGCTCTCAAATAAATAAATTAGTAACTTTTTTTTTTTTTTAAAAAAAAAAAAGAGAAATTGCTAGTAGATCAGAAAGGGACTGGCCATCTGATTCTAGTTATGGTTTGAGTCAAGGTTGAACAGATCATATTTTGGTCAATGTCCCATCACACAGTGTGGCCCTAACTTCTTTCTGGGGAGTAGGGTCAGGAAGACAAAGAGGAAGATGACAGTCTTATGACTCAATGTGGAAACGGTCAGCCCTGGAGGCGATGAGGAGGACACGGTAGGCAAGGCCTTATGATGGAGCCTGAACCCTGGGTAGGAGGGTACCCCGGGGAAAACCACAGTCTCAGGTGTGGAAGCACCTAAGGCTGGTCCAGGGAAGGCGTGGTCAGGGTTATCTGTAGAAGGGCTTGGACGTGAGTATGTGGAGTATCCACGTATGCAGTGTGGCCTCGTAGTCCCAGTTAAGCACACCTTCCTCATGCTGCTGCTGTGTGCAGCAATTTTGTGACATCTAATCGGCCATGCATTACTTTATCTGTCACGCTGTGCTATCTGAATGTGACAGATACAATGATGTGTTCCATTCTGTGTGAGAGAGGCCTCCAGGCAATATTTATGTTTAAAAAGGATGAGGCAACAGTGGATCACGGGTTCCCGTTTAGAAGATATATTGCCAATAAATTCAGTAGATGGAGGAGGGTTGATTTAGTCGGGCTCACCAACACATGACAATTCACTTTGAAGGCTCTGGAAATCAATCCTTCCTTGACTTGTTAAGACCAATGGGTTTAATTCTTCTATCACTATGGAAGTCTAGAAGCAAAGGGGAAAACATCATATCCTGCATGTACCAAGACATATATGGGGCACCGATTCCACACTGTCTGAGCTGTAACTCCTCCCTTAAATATTTTTATTTATTTGCTTGGCAGAGAAAGAGGAAGAAAGAGAGAGAGAGAATGGGCTCACCAGGACCTCCAGCCACTGCAAAAGAACTCCAGACGTGTGTGCCCCCTTGTGCATATGGCTAACGTGAGTCCTGGGGAATCGAACTTGGGTCCTTTGGCTTTGCAGGCAAGCACCTTAACTGCTAAGCCATCCCTCCAGCCCTGTAATTGCTCGCTTATCTCAAAGCTTTGGAACTTTTCTGAAAAATATGGAATGCTGGTCTCAGCAGTCACAGCACGGGAGCTGGAGGTTAGAACCAGGACCTGTGATTGTAGAAGGAATGGTACAGAGATGACAGTGAGGCAGCGTGGGGGGTCGCCGGATGATGTGGCAATTGATGCAAGGATGCAGCCCCCGTCCAGGCGATCTGTAGCCAAAGGAATAGTTTATGAAACATGTAAACATCCCCCAGAGATTTCCCAGAAACACCAGGGAGGGGAACCTGATAAAAGGCTGTCCTCCCTGGAGAGAAACGAGCTGCTTATTAAAGTGAATTATGACCTTGCGGATGATGAAATCTGGGCCACTTAAAATAAGCAGGCTGTTTTTGAGTTATGCATTCTGTACCACTAATCTTAGGTGAGTGCCACAAAGTGCTAACTGCCATAGATTTATGATGTGCTTTATTTATTTATTCATTTATTTATTTATTTTTAGCTTTTGAGGTAGGGTCTTGCTCTAGCCCAGGCTGACTTGGAATTCACTCTGAAGTCCCAGGCTGGCCTCAAACTCACGCTGATCTTCCTACCTCTGCCTTCCGAGTGCTGGGATTAAAGGCGTGTGCCACCATATCCCGCTATGATAGGCTTTTGATTGATTTGAGAAAGTCCATACTATAGCCCATGCTAGCCTGAAACTATGTTGCCTAGGCCAGCCTCAAATTTGCAGCAATCCTCCTGCCTCAGCCTTCCAAGTGCTGGGGATTATGGGCTTGAGCCACGTTGCCTGGCTTTAAAAAGATAGCCTTTGGCAAGCCCCTTTAACTGCTGAGCCATCTGTTGAGCACCATGCGCTCAGTGCCTTAATATTCTCTCTCTCCCTTATCACAGTTTTATTTTGCTTCCCACCACAGAAACTGCCTTTTGAAAAATCTTTCACTGGGAAAGAGGGAAAGAAGGCAAGAGAAGTCACAATGATTGCAAAAGCTTCAAGCCCAGGAAGACTCTGAGCAATTCAATTATGAACAGAAACTTATAATTTCCAGGAGGAGACACAGTTTTATGTTCCAGGGCAGAAAATGTCAACCAAGATGGTGACATCAGAATGAGTTGGCCTGTACATGAGACCCTTGGGGCAAACTTTGGAGCAGGAGCTGAGCCTTCCTTAAGATTCTGCCTCCTTTTGAACTCTCATCTGGTCTGATCTTGTTCTGTTGTTTTTCTTCCTACATTTGCTTTCTTCCCGGAAGCCCAGGAAAGCTGATATTCTTTGCTAAATGTGGGGTACTGTATGGTGGGGAAATATCCCTGTTTTGAGCTGGTTCTAGCAGTATTTTGTGTTTTTAAAATTTATTTTTATATTGTTATTCATTTTGAGAAAGAGAGAGAGAGAGAAAGAATGGGCATGCCAGGACCTCCAGCCACTGCAAATGAATTCCAGACACATGTGCCACCTTGTACATCTGGGTCCTGGGGAATTGAACGTGAGTCTTCTGGCTTTGCAGACAAACGCCTTAACTGCTAAGCCATCTCTCCAGCCCTCTAACAGTATTTTGAGATAGATAAACTTCCTTGCCTCACCCCTTTCTGAAATGTGGTCTCTTTCCCTCCTTATGGGCCATTCATCATTTTTATTTCATGTTACTAACATCCTACTTTCTTGTCTTCTCAGGATTGATATTTGCTCTTAAGAAAAAGTATAGTTTTTAAAAAAATTTATTTATTTGTTTGAGAGAGAGAGAGAGAGAGAGAGAGAGAGAGAATGGGAGAGCCAGGGCCTCCAGCCACCGCAAACAAACTCCAGATGTATGTGCCACCTCATGCAACTGGCTTACTTGGGTTCTGGGGAATCGACCTGGGTCCCTTGGCTTCACAGGCGAGTGTCTTAACCACTAAGTCCTCTCTCCATCCCAGGAAAAAGTAGAGTTTTGATGACTGATACACTAATCAAAATCATCAGGTTAGCCCGCTTCTGAGAGCTATGTGGAGCATAAGAATCCTTGCCCCAGTGTTAAAAGAATTTCAGCTATCAGGGTCCTTTTGTGGGACATCTGAAATTGTGATAAACATGTTGGCTCACTTTCCATATTCATGGAGACAGCACAGATGTACCCCCAACAGTATGTAAACCTTATACTTCTTTTTCATCGTTTTGTTTATTGTTCTCTTTTCGTGACATTGCCAGGGACTCAGTGCCTCACCAAAACAAAAGTCAGGTGCAGCTTCTAACCTGGGAAGGCACTGGGCAGCCCCTCCCTGAGTTACTGAATTGCTTTGTGACATAAGCCTTTCTGCCTGCGTGAACCCACCTTCCTTTTCCAACCAGTACACGTTCATTGAACAAAAACAAAACAAGCCCAACAAGATCCATTAGTTTTCAACAATAACAACGACCGACGACAACAACAACAAACCTCCCATACCCTTGTCTGATAAGAACTTGTTGACCCAGGGATAAGGAAGAAAAAAATAAAATCACATTAGGAACAAAAAGGGCCTATAGCAGGAAGCTGCTCTACCGAAAGCACTCTGAGAACACCGGAGGCATCTAGTGAAAAGTGGAAAATCTGACAAAAACATAGCCAACGGCATTTCTTTCCATGACAACCATGGCTTTTCCCTCCTCTTACTAAAACACAGCAATGTTTATTATCATAAAACACACCTTTTCCCAGCAGTAAGGATATAGTCAGATAGGAGGGCTCCTTAAACATCTTTATTTTAAGGTGAACATTGGGGATGATGATGGGTAATTCACAGCATTTTCTCAGTTGCCATGGATACCTGTCATCCACATCCAGTGCCTGCAGGTTACACTCGGGGACTTTTGCCAGTTCGTTAATGATGTCACCAAACCCCGCAGCTGCTGCAATGTGAACACACGTCTTCCCACTCTCATCATCGTAGTTGATTATGGACGGGCCCTGCCGGTGGCTCAGAATGATGGAACACAGGATTCTGTTTCCACTCTGAAAAAAAAGGCAGAGAAAACCCATCACCAATGTTCCAGGGCTTTTCCCTGTCAACGCATGTTGAAAGAGAGAGAGAGAGAGAGAGAGAGAGAGACAGACAGAGAGAGAATACTCTAAACAAATGATCATTAAAAGGACAAAATTATGAAAATTTAAAGATTTTTCCCCACTGCTGGGGATTAAAGCCAAAGACCCACACATGCTAGGCCAGCACCATACAACTGAGTTAAACCCAGATTAAAGTTTTTTTAAAAATTATTTTATTTTTAGAAAGAGCTAGAAAGAGAGAGAGAATTGGTGCACCAGGGCCTCAGCCACTGCAATCAAACTCCAGATGTTTGCGCCACCTAGTGGGCATGCGCGACCTTGCACTTGCCTCACCTTTGTGTGTCTGGCTTACGTGGGATCTGGAGAGTTGAACATGGGTCCTTAGGCTTTGCTGGCAAGTGCCTTAACCGCTAAGCCATCTCTCCTGCCCCATATTAAAGTTTTTAATTAGCTTTATTTATTTTTATCCTACAGTCAGGCAACACTTAATTCCATAATTACTGTTTCAGTGGTCTGAGAAAGAAAAGAGTAGTTTTATTTTTTTATTTTTAATTTTAATTTTTTTTTTTTTTTGAGATAGGGTTTCACTCTAGCTTTGGCTGATCTGGAACTCACTATGTAGAACAGCTTCAAACTTGTGGCAATACTTCTGTCTTTGCCCTCTGCAACTGCTGGGGCTATAGGTGTGAATCACCATGCCCAACCCAAGGTTGTTTTTAAAGATAGATAGTGGATGAAAAAAAAATCAAAACACAGAACAAAAAAGCATACTAAGAGACTGGAGAGATGGTTCAGCAATTAAAGGCACTTGCTTGCAAAACCTCATGATCCAGGTTCGAATCCTGAGTACTCACATAAAGCCAGATTTTTAAAAGAATTTTATTTTTAATTTTTTTTGCAAGGTAGGGTCTCACTCTGGTCTAGGCTGACCTGAAATTAACTATGTAGTCTCAGGGTGGCCTTGAACTCACGGCAATCCTCCTACCTCTGCCTCCCTAGTGCTGGGATTAAAGGCATGCACCACCACACCTGGCTTAAAAAATTTTATTTTATTCCACGGTGATTTTTATTTGCTGTTTAACCTGGTGCTCCTTGGGGTAGGAATTCTTACTATGATCACAGAACATTGCAGGCCAGGATATATCCCACAACAGGATACCTGCTGAGCTTGGTTCTCCCAGAGGCAAGGCCCGGCCTCCGCCAGGACAGAAGGCAGCAGAAAATGGGCAGGGGCTGAGGAATAGGGTCCCGAGAATCTGTTCTTGGGAGGTTGAAAGGTAAAATGGTATGGTCAGAGTCTTCATTGCCCTATACCACTTCACTTATTAAACAAATTGAGAGTTTAGGTGGTGACCACAGACCCCTCTTTCCCAAGCACTGTGTCCCTGCCTAGACACCAGACATATAATGACATAACTAGAGAACAGACCAGACCTTGTCTACAAAATTCTTTTTTAATCTCTTTCTTTCACATGCCTCTTAACATCCTGTCTCTTTCTCCATCCATCCTTTGTTCTACAAGAACTTCCTGTTAGCTGGATCCATTGTCATGTTCTAAGCATGCCTGTCATAAGTTTGATATATTAATGTATCACAGCTTTTCATCAATCCTTCAAAGATTCTTTCATTTGATGTAACTAAATGCCTTTTGAAGGGTCTGAAATACGTCTGAAACAGTCAGGGTTCTATTCTTGAAAAGCACGGGCCACTGGAAAAGGGAAACAGAGACAAGTGCCAGCTCAGGGCATTTATTTTATTTACAGTTTCCTGGAAGAGTAAAGGAATTCAGGTTGCCAATGTGACTAATGAAACCCTATTACTGTTCCCCTTCTTTGTGGAACAGGGAGCTTTCAGGCCAGATGAACAACAACAACAACAAAATACTCCTCACCTCTCTGCCCCTTCTCTTCACCTGACCCTTGGCAGGAATCACTTGGAAGTGGTAGCAACCCAGGACCCCTTGGAAGCTGTCATACAACTCCACTCCACGCTATACTTTTCTTCCAAAATGCCTTTTGTCTTGAATTTTCCAGGCAATTCCTTTCCTGCTCATTACGATTACATTAGCCATATATATATGGCTGGAGAGGTGGCTTAGCAGTTAAGGCACTTGCCTACAAAGCCAAAGGACAGAGGTTCAATTCCCCATGACCCACATAAGCCAGATGCACAAGGGGGTGCATGCGTCTGGAGTTCTTTTGCAGGGCCCTGAGTGCCCATTCTTTTTCTTCTCTCCTCCTCTCTCTCTCTCTCAAATAAATAAATAAAAATATTTAAAAAAAAAAACCATCCCCAAAATAATAGTGATAGTTGCATTTAGGGATAGAATAGTCCCTGCTTGGTCACTTTTTAAACTGCTCCTTAAAACCATCCCAGGAAGCAGGGACCATAACTGTCTCCTTATTAGAGAGCTCAGAGAAGGAAGACATTTGGAGGAACTATGGAATTTGCCCAAGGTGGTTACAGCTTCAGAAATCCGCTGAGCCAGAATTGCCTCTGTGGACCCCTCTGGGCTTTGGTCTGGGAGGAAAAGGGTTCTGCGTTTTCACACAAGGGGAGCTAACAGGAGCCCTGCTGCTTAGACCTGGGACACCAGCAGCTTCTACATGAGCCTTGCCAACTGAGCCCCGCCTTCTGTGAGTGGAACAGGAGGCATCTTAAAGGCCTCTCCTGGGAACGTTGCCATGCGAGGAGCCTTAGAGGAGCGCTGGGTTGTAAGTCAAGGCCTGAGATAATGGTCTCTTGACACTTCTTAGCACTTTGTACTGAGTCTCAGCCAAAGGGAGGCTCTGACCTCAGAGGCCAGGGAAGGCCACAGAGACCCGGAAACACTAGGAGCAAAGAAATTGGAGGGCTGGAGAAGATGGCTTAGCGGTTAAGGTGTTTGCCTGAAAAGCCAAAGGACCCCGGTTCAATTCCCCAGCACCCACGCAAGCCAGATGCACAAGGGGGTGCAGGTATCTGGAGTTCGTTTGCAGTGGCTGGAGGCCCTGGCGTGCCCAGTCCCTCTCTCTCTCTCTTTCTGTACCTCTCTCTCTCTCAAATAAATAAGTAAATGAAATATATTTTTTAAAAAAGAAATTGGAAATCTACTATATTCCTATGGCCAGATGGGCCATGGGAAGAATGGTGGGAATGCTACTGTCCATTTCCTGTCCTTGGGAACTCTCAGCTGGGCTCTGCACTGGACAGCTGGACGACGGTTGTGGATTTGTTTGTTTTATTGTGTTTTATTTATTTCCTTTGCTTTTGTCCATTATGTTGACTTCATGGGTTCTAAAAACATTGGGTCCTGGTTGATGGGAGAGAGTTGGGGAAGGACCTGACTTAGAAGAAGTCTTGTCCAGGAGAAAGTTAAATAAATATGTAATCAATCATTTTGCTTCAGGTAGATTGGTTTAAAAAAATCAAAAACAAAATTCTATTATCCTGATTGTAAACCCTTTTAAAAAATATTTTACTTAATTATGTGGGAGAGAGAGAGGAAGAGAGAGAAAGAGAGAGAAGGAAGGAAGGAAGGAAGGAAGGAAGGAAGAAAGGAAGGAAGGAGGGAAGGAAGGAAGGAAGGAAGGAAGGAAGAAAGGTAGGAAGGAAGAAAGGAGGAAAGGGCACACAAGGGCCTCCAGCCAATGCAAGAACTTCAGATGCATGTGCCACCTTGTGCAGCTGGCTTATGTGGGTACTGGGGAATCGAACCTGGGTCCTTAAGCTTCGCAGGCAAGTATCTTACCTGCTAAGCCATCTCTCCAGTTCCTACAAGCCATTTTTATTTTAAATGACTTTTAATGGGGATTTAGTGGGAAGCATAGGGCTAGTTGGGTATTAATATATGTCTGGGGAGCTGTGATAGTTAAATTTCATTGTTAACTGCATTTAGAATCACCATGGAAATATACCTCTGGGTGTATCTATGTGGGTGCCTCCAGAAAGGTTTAATTGAGGAGGGAAGACCCACCCTGAATGTGGGCAGTTTAGCACCATTCCATGCACTGAATCAAAAGAAGAAAATGAGCCGAGCACTAGACTCCATCTTTCTCTGCTTCCTGACTGCGGACATGACGTGAACAGCTGCTTGCAAGCTCCCGCGGCCTCGTCCTCTTACATCCCTTCAAACTGCAAACCAAAAATAAACCCTCTCTCCTTAAGGTGCTTTGGCCAAGTAGTTTGTCACAGCAACAAGAAAAGTACACGATACAGGAGCTAATTCTGGGACGACTTCCTTTCTGAGGGACGTACGGCTGGGATGTGTCTCCATTGCCTGTCCTGTGATAGTGACTACCCAGAGCAGAGGTCAAGGTGTTGGCTGCTGGGTTTTAGTCACATGTTCACTTAAAGGCTTGGGTTGTCTTAAGGAGAGATAAAGCCCCCTCTGGCCCATAAGTCTCACTGTAGCCAGACATGTTAGACTGGAATGGAGATCACAAGTGTGTGCAGCATAAGCATTTGAGAATTGGCCTGGGGCAAAACCCGAGGGAGAGGAGAATCGAATACCTCCAGCTCAGAGTCTGAATTAACTTCATAGCTACGACCCTTTCGAGCTAGGCTTTGTGCTGAGTCTGGACTTCCGAGACTTCTGAACCCCAAAAAAGTCTATGGCTGACTCCCCTGGAAGAGTAGAAGACAGAAGGGTGTGAAAGGAAGGAAGGAGGCAAGCTGAATTGTCTCACTTCACAGAGCTGCTAATGCTTAATATGGGGGTGGGGGGGAGAAAAACCCTTGTTGCTGTGTTCGTGTGAAGAAAGGTTCTGGCTTCTGCGTCTAGCTGCCTGAGAAGATGAGCTCAGGACTGGACAGATGCACAGTCCTTGCTAAAGCTCTGACTAGCAGCTCTCTGGGCAGTGGAGCTTTGCAAACTAACTCTCAGTAAATGTTTATTGAGCCACGTAGGAAAAAACCAGTAGGGTGAGCAGTGGACAAAACCAAGCAGAACTGGGCTTTACTGGCCACTTTTGGCTTCTCTTCTCGTCCTCTAACCCCCTTTCATTATCTTGTCGTTATGTCTCTCTATTTACTCCAAGGCCAGTCTTGTTTTCCTTCACCCTTCCTGACCACCTTTTTCTTTGTAAGCGAGCACTGGGAAGGTGATGTATAAAGACCACTTGAATTTAGGTCTCCCTTCCAGGATCCAGCTCCTGAACGGGTGTTAAAGCTTAGATCTGAGGCGTCTCCCAAAGGCTTGCATTGTTAAAAGCTTGGTCACTACCCTGTGGTTCTATTGGAAGGTGATGGAACCTCTATGAGGTAGGTACAAGTGGTTGAAGTTAATTCATTAGAGGTGTGCCCTTGGAGGTGATACTGGGACCCTCTTTTTTTTTCTCTTTGCTTCTTGGCTGCCATGCAGTGAGCAGCTTTGCCTCACTGTGCGCTTTGGTGTTCTGTCTAACCACACGCTCCAAAGCGATGGAGGCAGCTCAGAACCTCTGAGCCAGGATAAATCTTTCCTCCTTTTAAGTTATCTTGAGTATTTTGTCACAATGATGAAAAACTGCCTGACAGGGACTGGAGAGATGGCTTAGTGGTTAAGACACTTTCCTGCAAAGCCTAAGGATTCATGTTCAACTCTCCAGATTCCATGTAAGCCAGATGCACAAGGGGGCACGTGCATCTGGAGTTCGTTTGCAGTGGCTGGAGGCCCTGGCATGCCCATTCTCTCTCTCTCTCTATCTCTCTGTCTCTTTCTCTTTCTCGAATAAATAAATAAATAAAATATATATTTTTTTAAAAACTGCCTGACATAATCAGCCAGGGACTCTGTCCTTGAGTAATGGACCTGATTTCGTAAACCTGGCTTTTCCCATGTTTGCTCTAAGTTTATATGGTATTGAGTTATCCTGGTATCAAACAGGGGGAATCCTGTGTCTTGGGTCCCTGTAAGAACACTTCCTGCCACTAGTGCCTACGTCCTAGAGGTTCCACCACCTCCCAGGAGTGTGACACTGGTGACCAAGCCTTAGACAAGATATGACTTCTTTTTTTTTTTTTTGGTTTTTCAAGGTAGGGTCTCACTCTGGCTCAGGCTGACCTGGAATTCACAATGTAGTCTCAGGGTGGCCTCAAACTCACAGCGATCCTCCTACCTCTGCCTCCCGAGTGCTGGGATTAAAGGCGTCCGCCACCACGCCCGGCAAGATATGACTTCTTTGCGCACTAGTTTCCAACCTGGGAACTGAAGGCTTCAGACTTCAGCTAAACGACCCATGTTTTCATTTCCTTTTCACCTCATGAGCTGGGTCCTCCAGTGTGAAACTCATATAATGACACTTTTGCATTCTGAGTTTATTAGGAATTAGAGTACATTTACAGGCTTTTTATATAGCCTGAAGAGTTGACACAGATCAACTCTGTGTATAACTTTTTTTAAAAAAGATTTTATTTTTATTTATTTATTTACTTATTAGAGACAGAGAGAAGTAAAGAGAGAGGGGGGAGAGTAAGAATGGGCACGCCAGGGCCTCCAGCCACTGCAAACGAACTCCAGACATGTGCGCCCCCTTGTGCATCTGGCTTACATGGGAACTGGAGAATGGAACTAGGATCCTTGGGCTTGGCAGGCATGTGCCTTAACCGCTAAGCCATCTCTCCAGCCCCATGTCTAACTTTTTAACCACATGCCGATTAAACAAACATGAAACAATCCCTTTATATTAATGCATTTCTCCCTCCCTTTAAGAGTGTGTGCAAAAAAGAGTGACGGTAAGGAATAGTCTAACCAAAGTATTTTTCAGTTGATTATGGGAGGGGCTGGTGGGAAAATGTGAGGGGTTAGATACCTGCCACTCTTAGTGACCCACTGTGAGGCTCAGAGTCCTTATTACTATGCAAGTCTCATGGTTTTAAGACACTGCACGGCTGAAGGGCTTGGTGAAGCTACAAATGTCATCTCAGAACTCCTTTTAGATCCAAAGAGAAACTGCTGATCCTCAGACTGGAGAGATAAACAGAAAGGCCAGAATCACAGGACAGAAACCTCTGAGTGCCTGCTGCTAAGGCAAGAACGTCTGATGGAATGTCCAAGACACGGTGTGGGTGAGTCTGCCGTGGACTTGAGAAGGGCCCGGATGTAGAATGTGGGGGGCGTAGGTTGTGAATGTCTTCTCTGTTGTTGTTGTTGCTGTGGGATTTTCAAGGTAGGGTTTTGCTCTAAGAATTACTTTTGCCATATGCCAGGGTGCTCGGGAGGAAGTAAGTAATCAGAACTTAGCCTTCTGGGGGTTTGTCAGTGCCCAACTGACTCTGGGCAAGGGAAATACCCAACGTTAACCCTCTGCAGTCAGTCATCCTGCCACATCTAAGGGACAAAAGAACCTTCTTTCCTCACCTGCAAAACGCAAACAACCAAACCGAGAGAAAGCAAGAAAGCAAGAAAGGAAGGAAGGAAAGAGAAGAAAAGAAAAGAGAAAAGGAAAGAAACATGCAGAGTTCACAGTCTGGAAGCACAGGCTCACTAAAGACCAAGACCTACTCAGGGCATGATAGAATGTTTTTCCCTGTTCCCAATTCCTCCCAGCACCGCACTCAAAGCATCTTTATAGCAGTTCCTTCCACCTGCTACATAATGTCCGGCCCACGAGACACAATTTGACAGGACAGAGCTGGTGTTAAAGTCAGGCATGGCAAGGATGCGAGAGTTAATCAGGAAGGGGATTTAAAGCGACCTTACTTAATATGCCAAGAGCCCTAACGGGTAAATTAATAATGGAGAAAGTACTCAGTATTCAAGAATTATAGGCATTGGGGCTGGAGAGATGGCTTAGCAGTTAAGGCGCTTGCCTGCAAAGCCAAAGGACTTAGGTTCAATTCCCCAGGACCCATGTAAAGCCAGATGCGGGGCAACTATACAAAAAGTGTAGCGTGGAGATAATGAGAATCTCAGAACTACAAGAAAGGGACACGCACAGAAGAAACCCTTGAGAAGGGATGGTGATGGAAAACGTTGGTTCTTTGAAAAGATCAGTGAAGTTGACAAACCAGGCTAAGCAAGGAAACCGAGAGAGGGTACAAGTGATTACTGTGGGCGGGGAAAGGAGAAACGTTGCTGTAGACTCCGCGGACATGATAAGGGTAATAAAGACATGCCATCAAGAACTCGGTGCCCACAAGGTCACCTACTGGTAAAACACTGAATCATTCAGAGACATGGTCTGTCAAAACACATACAAAAAGTCATTGAAAATATAAGTAGGCTAGTATCTGTTTGATAAGTTGATGTGCTAGAGAGATGGCTTAGCGGTTAAAGCACTTGCCTGCCAAGCCTAAAGACCCAGGTTTGATTCCCCAGTACCCATGTAAGCCAGATGTACAAGGTGGCTCATGCATCTGGAGTTCCTTTGCAATGGCTAGAGGCCCTGGTGCACCCATTTTCTCTCTCTCTCAAATAAGTAAATAAAAATATTAAAAAAAAATTTTTTGTGTTGTTTTTTTGAGGTAGGGTCTCACTCTAGCTGAGGCTGACCTGGAATTAACTATGCAGTCTCAAGGTGGCCTTGAACTCATGGCAATCCTCCTATCTCTGCCTCCCGAGTGCTGGGATTAAAGGTGTGTGCCACCACGCCCGGCTAAATAAAATATTTATAAAAATAAGTTGAGTTAGTAATTCATAACCTTCACCAATAGAAAGCTCCTGGCTTACATGGTCCATGTATACTGAGGCAAGAATCACAAGGAGGAGCACGTGGATTTGGGCCCGTATCCCATGATCTCAGGAACAAGTTCCTCATGGTGACAATGACAAGGGTAGCTCCCTGCCCTCTTGTTTCGTTTTGTCTGTTCTCTCTTGTCCATCTGCCTCCTGCCATGGATGGTGCTTAATAAAGCCCTCACTAGATGCAGTTCTCTTGGACTTGGACTTTTGAGCCTGCAGACCCTCTCTGCCATCTATGGGCTGAAGAGATGGCTCAACAGTTCAAAGCACTTGCTTGCAAAGCTTGCCAGCCAGGGTTCCATCCCCCAGTATCCACACAAAACCAGATGCAGAAAGTGGTGGGTGTATATTTCTGGAGTTTCTTTGCAGCAGCAATAGGCCCTGGCATGCCAATGCATTCTCTTTTTCTCTCATGCATGTGTAAATAAATATTTATTTTTAAAAAGCCCATAAGTTATCCAGTCTGCTATTCTGTTATTGCAATGCAAAACAGGCTATGATGTACTCAATAATTCCTTCCTATGGCTTTTTTTTAAAAGGAACTAGTCTTTTAAAAAATATTTTATTTATTTATTTACTTGAGATGAGAGAGAGAGAGCGAGAGAGAGAGAGAGAGAGAATGGGTGTGTCAGGACTCTAGCCACTGCAAAAACAAACTTCAGATGCATGTGCCACCATGACTATCTGGCCTACATGGGTTCTGGGGAGTCAAACCTGGGTCCTTAGGCTTCTCAGGCAAGCGCCTCAACCACTGAGCCATCTCTATCTCAATGTCAGTTTACTCCCACTGTCCCTGGGGTTGTGTTCAAATAGCCTCTTCAGAGGCTGGAGAGATAACCTAGTGGTTAAGGCACATGCCTGCAAAGCCTGAGGACCCAGGTTTGATGCTCCAGGTCCCACGTAAACCAGATGCACATGGTGGCACATGCGTCTGGAGTTCATTTGCAGTGGCTAGAGGCCCTGGCGCACCCATTCTCTCTCTTTCTCCTCCACCCCTCTCTCTGTCTCAAATAAATAAATAAATAAATAAATAAATAAACAAACAAATAATCTTTTAAAATAAAACAGCTTCCTCATTACTCTCTTCTCAGTTACTCCCATCTGAGTGTTTCATCTCTTCCCTGTTGGGACTCTGACCTTCACCCTGACTGGTGAAGACAGAAAGAAGAAGAGAGGGCTGGAGAAATGGATTAGTGGTTAAACGCTTGCCTGTGAAGCCTAAGGACCCCAGTTTGAAGCTCAATTCCCCAGGACCCACGTAAGCCAGATGCACATGGTGGCGCATGCATCTGGAGTTCGTTTGCAATGGCAGGAGGCCCTGATAAGCCCATTCTCTCTCTCTCTCTTCCTTTCTCTGTCTCTGATAAGTAAATAAATAAAAATAAAAAAAAAGAAGAGAGAAGAGAGAGGTCTAAGGAGGTGGGACTGGGGGTGACCGGATGGAGCGGTGGTATGAGCAGCCGGATGTGAAGGGTGACCAGGAAGCCATTTGGCTTGGGCTTCTAGAAGGATGAGCTGTTAGAGAAAAGAGACCACAAATCAGCTTGGCCGTGAGGAGTTAGAGAATTGAATGGGACGTTATGGGAAAGACCCTCAGTAGTGCTGAAAATGTGGGCTTTGAGTTAGCAGAGGGCAAGGCTGGAGTTCCTCCTCTGAGAGTCTTCTGAACTGAACGATACTTGAAGCCACTGGAGCTGCTGTGTTCTCCGAGGAAGCGTAAGAGAAAGACTCGGGCTACCCTTGAGTCCAGCTGAGGCACCAGGAGATGCCTGGGCGGTCCCCTTAGTGTGAGCTCTGATGCGTCTGGCAATGCCATCCCCTGGGCACACAGGGAGTGAGCAAACAGCAATGCGGCATTTGTAGGGTCCTGGGTCATAGGAACAGAAACTCAACTTCACTCATTTTCAGGCTTAATATTTCCAATCATGGCCGCGTTGGTTGCTTGGGTCACATACACAAGCCTCATTCTTTCTAATCATTGCCGCTTTAAATTGGATCTCATGTGGGCCAAGAGCAAGAGCAGGAAGTTGAGTCACAGGAAGACATGACAATGGGAAATAGACTTATTCATGTGGAAAAATCTTTAAAGGGAGCACAATGCTAGTTCTGTGTCACAGAAATGGATAAGAAAACTAAAACTGGCAAGGGCAGGGATGGTTTCAGCTGACCTTTGGGGTATTTTCTGACCTTGGCCTTTGCAGCGAAAAGGGCAGAATGTAAAAGAGAATCTTACTACTGCCCACAGGGAAAGAAGATTGAGGGTCCTCTAGCCTCACGAGCTTTACTTTTGGGGTAGTTATGTAGTCTCATGGGGAACTGAAGAACGTTGTGGACTCCTTTCTCAAAAAAAAAAAAAAAATGAATGCAGGGGCTGGAGAGATGGCTCAGTAGTTATGGCACTTGCCTGTGAAGTCTATCGACTGGGGTTCCATTTCCCAGTACCCAGTACCTTGGGATGACTCAGAAGGCACCATGATGCTGAGAAGAAGGGACAGAGGAGTGCTCAGCACCGAAACATCTCAAACCCACCTTCCGAGGCTCAGGGTCCAATGGGAAGAGGGGGCGGAAAGAATGTAAGAGCCAAAGGAAGGTAGGACTCCTTACAACATGCTCCTCCAGACACAAAATGGCCTGGATATCCATGACCTCACAGTGCCTGACACGACCTACACAAGACCATCCTAATAGGAGGAAAAGATCATGACATCAAACTGAAAAGAGAGACTGATTGAGAGGGGGAGGGGATATGATGGAGGGTGAAGTTTCAAAGAGGAAAGTGGGGGGAGGGAGAGAAGTTCCATGGGATGTTATCTACAAGTAAAGAAGTTGTCAATAAAAAAATAAAATTAGGGCTGGAGAGATGGCTTAGAGGGTAAGTGCTTGCCTGTGAAGCCTAAGGACCCCAGTTCGAGGCTTGATTCCCCAGTACCCACATAAGCCAGATGCACAAGGTGGTACATGCATCTGGAGTTCGTTTGCACTGGCTGGAGACCCTGGTGCGCCCATTCTCTCTCTCTCTCTCTGTCCATCTGTAACTCTCAAATAAAATAAATAAATAAATAAATAAATAAAAATAAAATTAAAAAAAAGAAGTTAGGGACCAAGTGCTCACTTTGTTGTGGCGGGGCGGGGGGGGGGGACCCAATTCTGGCCCTGGGATTTACCAGCCAGAGCCCATGGTTTAAGGGTTATAATTTCTCCACCTTCTATGGGGCATTTATCTTTGGGTCTCCCCTCCCCCCTGTTGTGTAACAGAACGCCATCCAGGGGAAGATTTCTGTGGAATTGATTCATATGACCACTAGGTTTGTGTATTCCCCCGTCCCCTCTTTTCTTACCCTCAAGATCTTTCCACGCCCCCCTCTTTCCCTCCTCCCTCCCTGGATTTGTTGTCAAATAGCCCTTCCTTCCCTCCTTCCCTATTTCCACTTTTCCCTAGCTTCATTCTAGCACCAGTGTCCACGCTGTTGGTATTTATTACGGCTTACAGCTATCTGCGGCGGATCCAGGTTAGGAACCACATATGAGAGAGAATGTACGGGGGTGGTCTTTCTCAGCCTGCGTGACCTTACTGAGCGTGGCTCATTCGGTCCCCCAAAGCCATAGATATCTGAGAGGGACTCTCCTTTGTTCAAATCCACGTCTGTTAGTGAACCTCAGAGAAAGCCATCCCTCTGGTGTTGCCAACCTGCCTCTTTAGAGGACAAGAACAGAGGGCACATGCCCGCTCCGAAGTTGCCACATGGAGTCCAAGAATGTGTCAATCTGCAAGCGGGGCTGGAGATTCCATTGCAAGGGCTAATTTTGGGGTTCTGCATTGGGGCTGGGATGGAGAAAGGCAGAGCCTAGGAGGCCCATGAAGGCCTGGGGGAGATTGTTTCAAAGGACAATTACATCCCAGAACGAGGGAGTCACAGTGTGAGCGTGTTGTGGGTGAACATACAGAAAATGACCCTGATGCCATTTCAACTGAACTGAGGACCAGTACTCATGGGAGCCCTTCCTGGGTGCCAATCCGGGTTCTCTGTGGGGGACACTGCTGCTGTAATGATCCCCACGGTGACCCCTGACTAGCTGGAGGACAGTTTTCATTGCCTTGGGCAGAGACTGGCAGAGAAGGGGAAGGCTGAGCCAGTCAACACCCAAAGTATGTGAGGAGGAGGATGGCGAGGCAGGTGGAAATGGCACAAAACAAGTTTTGCTCCCATTGTCTCTGGCTCTGGTAAAGAGCGACAGATGCTAAGTTTAGAGGGACAAAAACAGAGTAGTTTCCACATCATTTCTGTTCTCAGGCACATGTGTCAGTTCTGAAAGCCCCAGGTGCCCTCCCCCTGCAGCGCCTGGCACAGGAAAACACTGGGTGAAACCACAGTTGGGGGTTGGCAAGAGGCACCTCACTAATATACTGGCAGTGGTTCCAGAGGGTGCCCAGTCTGGGCCAATGGGAACAAAGAGTGGGGGTTCTGTGTGTAGGCATTCAAAGCCAGCCTGCTGTAAGAGGCTTGATAGTTTTCTCCTTGGAGGATGGAATTTAGGGAACCCCTCTGTTAATCTGTTAGCTGTCTCTCCCCCCATGAATATAGAATGTACCTCACACCTGTCAGCTGTGGTCTCTCGCCTCAGTCTCAGTTCGACCTTTCTTGGACTCTAGAATTAATAGGCCTGTTCTTCTATCTTTGGTTTTTGTGGACCCATCCTTGGACTAACTCCTGGGATGGTGTTGCAGGCCTGCTTTTCACTGTTCTGCACAAAATCTGGGACTATCAGCAATAATGTGGCTGTAGAGATGAGGATGGAAGAGTCAGACAGCTGAGGTTCAAAGACTGTGGAGGGATTTTCCCAGTAACTCTTGAAGGTTACTGTAAGCCAGTAGGAAGCACTGAGATGGAAAGAGAGTGGGGTGCCTGTGTGTGTTAAGTCAATGGCTCCACACTGGTAGATTTGCTATTAATGGCTCTTCCGGATAGAGGAGAGAACCGGAAACAATCTTACTTGCTCTATCATATAGATATCTTTAAAAAAATTATTTCACTTATTTAAGAGAGAGGGGGGAGGGAAAGGATGGGTATGCCAGGTCCTCTAGCCACTGCAAACAAACACCAAAAGTATGTGCATCTGGCCTGCATGGGTCCTGGGGAATCGAATCTGAGTCCTTAGACTTTGCAGGCAAGCTCCTTAACTGCTAAGCCATCTCTCCAGCCCAGATTTCTTTTTATTGTTATTTATTTATTTATTTACTTGCAAGCAGAGAGAGACAGGAAAGAGAGAGAGAGAGAGAGGAAGAGAATGGGCACACTAGGGTCTCTTGTCACTGCAAACAAACTCCAGATGCATGCACCACTTTGTGCATCTGGTTTTATGTGGGCACCAGGGATTGAACCAGGGTGGTTAGGCTTTGTAGGCAAATGCCTTCACCATGGAGACATCTCTCCAGCCCCAGATAGCTTTTTAAAATATTTATTTATTTATTTATTATTTGAGAGAACAAACTCCCGATGCATGACCACTTTGTGCATCTGGTTTTATGTGAGCAGGGAGAACCAGGAGGCTTTGTAGGCAAACGCCTTCAATGGAGACATCTCTCCAGGATAGCTTTTTAAAATATTTATTTATTTATTTATTTGTTTATTTATTTATTTGAGAGAAGAAACACACTAGGGCCTCTTGTCACTGCAAACAAACTCCAGATGCGCACCACTTTGTGCATCTGGCTTTACGTGGGTACCTGGGAATCAAATCCAGGCCTCCAGGTTTTGCAAGCACGTGCCTTTAATTGCGGAGTCATCCCTCCAGCCCCTATCATACAGCTTTCTTACGAACATCAAGACTTCTGCCGATGGCAACTTTATCTTTCAAGGCTGACCTCCTCAGAAAAGTGGCCAACACTGCTTTACATCATTTCAGCTTGAGGCAAGTCAACGGCCAGCTACTCACTTGAACTGCCCAGTGGAGAGCTGTTTTAAAGTCCTTGTCCACGAGGGTAGGGTCTGCCCCTTTCTTCAACAGCATCTGGGTGTGTTGAGGCCGGTTGTGAAAAGCTGCCCAGTGCAGTGGTGTCATTCCCTGCAGTATAAGGATAAGAGGGGGACAGAGATGAACACAGGCTCCCAGGAAGGAAAATGCGACACACCTTTCCTCCCCAAGCTCAGGGGTTGTCACCGCATTGGTTGCTCCTTGCTTATTAGTTCATCCACTAAACCATCCGCTTTGATGAGTTTCTGCTTTTTTTTTTTTTTTTGTGGTCAGTTTAATAAACATCTTTTCATTAAGGATATAAACTTGAGTAAGGGAAGTGTGATCTCATGGGGGTTACACTGCAGTAAAGGAACACAGAGCTAATACACATGAAGAGCCCAAGGGGTATACGCTGGTATACGCTATGTTGTGTGTACAAGACGGGCTGTGTTGAGATAGTAACCAAAGGGGTGAGGCTTGCTCTAAACAGGCTCTTTGTGCGAAGGACTGGGAGAAGCAGATAGTTAATACCAAGCCACAGAGTATATCGAGGGAAGACTCCTGAGACAGGAGTTGTGGTAGAATGCAAATTCCCACCAAGGCAGGGACGTGGTCCGATGGCTGTCATTCTAGGACTAGAAAAATCATCTCAAACCCACCTTCCAAGGCTCAGGGTCCATTGCGGAAGAGGGGCAGAAAGAATGTTAAGAGCCAAAGGAAGGATACCACTCCTTACAATGCAACTGCCCAGACACAAAATGGCCTGAATATCCATGACCTCACAGTGCCTGACACTACCTACACAAGACCATCCTAATAGGAGGAAAAGATCATGACATCAGACTGAAAAGAGAGACTGATTGAGAGGGGGAGGGGATATGATGGAGAGTGGAGTTTCAAAGGGGAAAGTGGGGGGAGGAAGGGAAGTACCATGGGATATTGTCTACAATTAAGGAAGTTGTCAATAAAAAATAAAATTAAAAAGAAAAGCCACGTATGCATAGCTGAATGAATGAATTAAGAGAGGAGAAGAGGTTAAAGAAGGAGACAGCCGCTGATCTCGGGATATGAGGGAGGTTACTGACCTTACGTGGACCATTTAGGTTTTATTCTAAACTCAATGGATTTTCTTTCTTTCTTTCTTTCTTTTGAGGCAAGCCCAATAGACTGGCCTTTTCTTTTCTTTTATGCGTGCGTGTGAGAGAGAGCGAGAGAGAGAGAAAGAGAGAGAGAATTGGTGCCCCAGGACCTCCAGCCACTGCAATCAAACTCCAGATAGTGCACCCCTCTTGCACGCATGTGCGGCCTTGCCTGCTTCTGTCACTGTACATCTGACTTTTGTGGGACCTGGAGAGTCAAACATGAGTCCTTAGGCTTCACAATCAAGTGCCTTACCTACTAAACCAACTTTCCAGCCTGACAGAGGAGAAGCATTGAGATGAAATGACCTCAAGGCAGCTGAAAGAACAGAGTTGTATGAGTTTAGCAGACAAAGTCCATTTTCTTTGTGAATTTAAGGTCATATAGTTAAGGTGGCCCAAAAGGGCTGGTAGTATTGAGAACATTTCATGGAAGATGGCCTCTCCTTCCTGCTCAGTCCTCTCATGTAAAATGTACCCAAAATAAGTTGAGATTAAGATACCCGCAAAGGGGCTGGAGGGATGGCTTAGCGGTTAAGGCGTTTGCCTGCAAAGCCAATGGATCCTTGGTTTAATTCTCCAGGACCCACATAAACCACAAGGGGGCGCACATGCCTGGAGTTGTTTTGCAGTGGCTGGAGGTCCTGGTGTGTCTATTCTCTCTCTCTCTCTATGCCTCTTTCTCTCTCTCCAATAAATAAATTAATTAAAATATATTTTAATAAATGTTTAAAACTTTAAAAAAGGTTTCCTGCAGAGTGCAGTATTGAAGCTTTACTTGTCACCAGTCTCCCTGCAAATAACATAAAGATAAGTGACACTGCGTTGGCCACCTCCTGCTGCCCAGGACAAGCTGCGTGGAGGAGAAGGACTTTGGCCTAGTCAGGCTGGAACTAATACTTATTGATACAGAGTGCCATATGAGTTCTAATAGCTAATGTTTTTATTGATTGATTGATTTGCAAGCAGAGAGAGAGAGAGACAGAGGGAGAGGAAGGGAGGCAAAGAGAGAAAGAGAGAGACTGAAAATAGGCACACTAATGGCCTCCAGCCACTGTAAATGAACTCCAGATGAATGCTCCATAGGGTGTGAGATTTGTGGGGCCCAGGGATTAGCATGTTAAATTCCCTCAACCAATTCCACATTGTATTATTTGTTTATTTATTTGCAAGTAGAGAGAGATAGAGAGCCAGAGAGACAGAGAGAATGGGCCCGCCAGGGCCTCTAGCCACTGCAAATGAATTCCAGATGCATGCACCACCTGGTGCTTCTGGCTTTACGTGGGTGCTGGGAAATTGAAGCTGGGTTGCTAGTCACAGTTCCATAATTTAAATCTGTAACTTATGGTGTGCTTTCAGAGTTCAAGTTTCACTTGTTATATAACACTGAGTCTCCAGAGATATTCTTGAGGCTATTTCAAAAAATTGGTTCCGTATGGGAAAAAACAATACTGGTCTAAAAATTGGAATGTATTACTCTTATTTCAATAGTTGAATTTTTACTTGAAGTACAGAAAAGCTTAATGTGTTTCAACAGGCTCTCTTCATTCTTTAGCTGGGCCCAGTGGGATCAGAAATACAAATCAAAGGAAACAGATTCTTCTTTTGTTAAAAATTTTTGTTTTAGCGATAGAGAGAGTTGGAACACAGATACTGCAATCGAACTCCAGATGCTTGTGCCACCTAGTGGGCATGTGCAGCCTTGTACTTTCCTCACCTTTGTGTGTCTGCCTTACATGGGATCTGGAGAGTGGAACATAGGTTCTTAGGCTTCTCAGGCAAGTGCCTTAACTGCTAAGCCATCTCTCCAGCCCAGATTCTTCTTAAAATAAAGTGTTGCAAATTTCATATTGATTTCTCCTTTTCCAGCTCTGAATCACATTTGTTTCAGTCATTTATTTAAGTATTTAGGGCTAAAGGCACTGAGTCAATTTTCTTTATTAGTTATGTAGATAGTGTGTATACAGCCATGATGGTGCCATCGTTAGCCTCCTCCCTGTCCTCCCCCCATGGAGATTGGGGGTCTTGCATTGTGGGGATAGCCATCAGTTATGGGGAGAGGCAACGTCTCTGTACATAATGACCCAACTTGTGGCTCCAACAATCTTTCTGCCCCCTCTTCCGTGAATTTCCCTGAGCCATATTGGGTCCATTTTAGGTCTATTTCAGTGATGAGGTCTTGGGAATCTCTGTGTCTCTGGATCTCTGCTTTGGTAGCAGTTGAGTGTTCTCTGTGTCTGTCTCCTTCACCCTTGTGTTGATACCAGGTTCACCGAGAAAGCAGCACTCTTGCTCATTTCCCCAATAACGCTATGGCTTCAGCTGGTGCCCTGGTGAGGTGCGATGGGCTGATTCTCCCCTCAGGTCTGAGTTAACTTTTACTTGTGGGGGGGTCTCAGCTTCACAAGAGCAGATCCTTGCCTTGCTCAGCACCAGGCACATTGTAGATGTGAAGTAACTATTACTTATTAAATGAATGGATGGCTTCTCACTGTTCTAGATGGCATTTCTGGCTGTCTTTGCTTTTTTGTATGCACATAAGAAGCCATTCTTCACCACAGAAAATGAGCTTGTCTCATAGAAGCGTCATTACTAACTCACCACCTGACACTTGCTGGAATTGTTGGTTAGTGGTCTCCTTGATCTTGCCTTCAGCACTCTGTGTAAGGTGAGGTGGATGGCAATGCATATGTAGAAGCATGAAATAAGGACGTGAGAAATCAGTGTGAAAATGTGGTTGTGGAGTAAACTGTGGTTATGCACTGCTGATTCTAACCTTCTACACACAGTTGGTAGGTTTAAGAGTGTATCTTCTTTTTATTTTATTTTTATTTATTTATGAGAGAGAGAGAGAGAGAGAGGGTAGGGAGGGAGGGAGAGAAGGAGGATGGGAGCACCATGGCCTCCAGCCACTGCAAACAAACTCCAGACACATGCCCCACCTTGTGCATTTGGCTTATGTGGGTCCTGGGGAATCGAACCTGTGTCCTTAGGTTTCACAGGCAAGTGCCTTAACTGCTAAGCCATCTATCTCTCCAGCCCAAGAGTGTATCTTCTAAAACAACAACCTGAAAACCCAACCCTTGCCTATTTTAGTAAAGGAGTGGGACAAGATAAAACTCTACCTTTTTTTTTTTTTTTTTTGCCTAAAGACCACTTTTTATTATTTTATTGAATTGTTCTCACAGACATTGGAATAGGCAAAGATTGAAATAGGCAAAAATCAACAATATCAAATCACAATAGAAGGAAAAATATAAAATATTTACATTATACATTCTATATAAAAAGCTGGTAAAAATAGAAAAATTTTGATTTCTGAGATGCCAGATTTTAAAAATTATCATCTGTCTCTATTCAATTTGATAGTATACATTTGTGTTTGTGAATACAAATACCATCACCTCTCCTTCCCTAAAAGGAACTTTACATATGGCCAAACTCTTAGCTACAAAAATCGCATCAAATAGACACAAAGCTAAATACAGACTGGAAGAGGATCAGTTTTGGCAAGAAGCAGGGAAGTACTGAAAAGACCAAACTAAAATTTAAATTACTTTTATATTCTTCATTAATTTCCTACCACTGAGACAATAATATACTGTCTTGAACAGTATTCATATAAAATTTAACATGGCTTAGAATAGTATATGCTTTTGTGCTTTTATTCAATGAAAATTCTTCCAGACAATGTATGACTATGAATTGACAATTATAAAAAACAAGCTACAGAAAGAAATGTTAAGGAACAAATGAACGTAATCTCAAAATCCTCCCCCTTCCTTTAAATGGTACTTTTTCTAGTACCGTCTCCACATTCAGTATCAACACTTGCATTGAGTCGAACTAGCTGTCAATAGGATAGCTTTATTGCATTAAAATAAAATAGCAAACATTGAAGTCATACTTAGATTTGAAGTACAGTCAGATCAAAACAAGTTTATTTCCTCTACGAAACAAAAGCATTCAAAATATTCTTTAGAGATTAAATAATGTATTTTATAACTACATACATACAATAAAAAATCTGGTGGCTCTAATACAACATAGGAGCTTTATTAATGAATGTTATAATTAAGATATACTAATGTAGCCTAACTCTAGAACAAAACAATGTTAAGTCATGCTCAAGTAACTTTCTTTGCTTGGAGTTTAGAAATATATCTGTCTGAATCAAAAGAGCAGGTTGCTTAAAATAAGCACTAAAGCTTATTTAAAAAACAACACTAAGGACTGAAGAGATGGCTTAGAGGCTAAGGCACTTGCCTGCAAAGCCAAGTGACCCAAGTTTGAATCCCAGGACCCATGTAAAGCCAAATGCACAAAGTGGCGCATGCATCTGGAGTTGTTTGCAGTGGTTGGAGGCCCTGGCATGCCCACTCTCTCTATCTCTCTTCTCTCTTCCTCTCTGTCTACTTGCAACTAAATATATTTTTTAAAGTAAGCATTAAACTCTTGAAAAAAAAGATATTAAGGGCTGGAGAGATGGCTTAGTGGTTAAGCGCTTGCCTGTGAAGCCTAAGGACCCTGGTTCGAGGCTCAATTCCCCAGGACCCACGTAAGCCAGATGCACAAGGGGGTGCACGCATCTGGAGTTCGTTTGCAGTGGCTGTAGGCCCTGGTGCACCCATTCTCTCTCTCTCTCTCTCTGCCTATTTCTGTATCTCTCTCTCTCAAATAAATAAAAAACTAAAATATTTTTAAAAAAAGATATTAAAAAATAGCTATAATGGTTTTTGACCAAAATTTTGCTATTTTTTAAATGTAGTGGCTGGAGAGGTGGCTCAGCAGTTAGGCACTTGAGTGCAAAGCCTGATGGCCCAGGGTTGGATTCCCCAGTACCCACATAAAACCAGATGCACAAAATGGCACAGGCACCTGGAGTTTGCAGCGTTATAAGGCCCAGACATGCCCATTCTCTCTCTCTCTGCTTGGAAATAAATAAGCACCTTTTAAATGTATAAGATTGCAAATGTCAATTTATGGTGTGTATGCATGCACACCTGTAATACCCCAGAGCCAGAGGCAGGCAAGTTCAAGGCCAGCAGGAGCTACATTTTGAGACTTGGTCTCAAAAACCAAAACAAACAAACAAAAAAAATGTACACAATTTATGTACTGACTTGGTGCCAAGGACTTTATATACATTTTATCATTGAGTCTTTGCAATGAGCCCAAGGGCAAGTTCTTAGGGCCATTTTATAGGTGAGGAAACTGTAATAGACAGGTAAAGTGATTTGCCTAATGCCACAGGCTGATGAGTACTTAGTGGGCCTGAGATTCAAATCCAGGTCTATGGCTCTGGAGAAAAATGTGTTTCCCACATATACTACATTTGGAAATGAGTTCATGGGGTGGAAACTTATTTTCTTTGTGATGTTGGCCATATTCAAGGCCTCGTCACTGTGTGGAATGGTGATTTTCACCATGGTAAGGGTTGCCACCCTATATTGTTGGTTGTTTCACTTGGCAATGACCCTAAGCTCCTCATGAAAGTGTAGCTGGTGGCACCTTTCGAAATGACTGGCCATCGGAGACACCATATGCTGTTGATACGGAATATGGAGAGACCTGGCTGGAATCTGGGAGAAAGTCAGTCCCCAGACAGTTAGCTTGTCTAGTGCCAGAAGGTGTTACGTGAGCCACTGGGGGAAAATGGCAACATCTGTCCAAGCAACATGTGGTCTAAGCTACTCAACAGCAAACAACCTGATGTGATTCTCACACAAGTGCAGTAGTGGCACACAGCCATGGTGGGTAACCAACTGCTCTTGAATTGGCTAACGGATCCACTCAGTGGAATGGAACCCATACCTGGAACTGGGAAACAAGTCAGAACCATATCCAAACAATGAGCCCGCTCTCCAATATTAAGCTCCCACCAATCATGGGCTACAAAAGGGCCTACACCTGATTTAATTCTCTCTAAAGTAATAATGGTTATCCCATTTATCTGGTGCTGGCTTCACTCTCCATTGGACAATTTGTTTCTCTTTTTCAGATGGACGGAGAACCTGAAGAGAGAATCAGCCCATCACACCTCACCAGGGCACCAGCTGAAACCATAGTAATGGGGGAAATGAGCAAGAGTGCTGCTTTCTTGGTGAACCTGGTACCAGCACAAGAGCGAAGAAGACAGACACAGAGAACATTCAACTCCTACCAAAGCAGAGATCCAGAGACACAGAGGCTCCCAAGACCTCATCATTGAAGTAGGCTTTAAACAAACCCAACACGGATCAGGTAAATTCATGGAAGAGGGGGCGGAAGGGTCGTTAGAGCCACAGGTTGGGACACTGTGCACAGAGACATTGCCTCTTCCCCGTAACTGATCGATACCCCCACTATGAACCTTCCACAATCTACATGGGGATAACTGACATCCGCAACGAGGAGGCTCCCTTCAGAGGGGGGAGGACAGGAAGTAGGCTAAGGATGGTCCCAACATGTGCTGTTTACACACTGAGTAAGTACATAACTAATAAAGAAAAAAACTGTAAAAAAAAAAAAAAAAAAAAAAAGCTGGGTGTGGTGGCGCACGCCTTTAATCCCAGCACTCGGGAGGCAGAGGTAGGAGGATTGCCGAGAGTTCGAGGCCACCCTGAGACTACATAGTGAATTCCAGGTCAGCCTGGGCCAGAGTGAGACCCTACCTCAAAAAACCAAAAAAAAAAAAAAAAAAAAGAAAGAAAGAAAGAAAGAAAGAAAGAAAGAAAGGAAGGAAGGAAGGAAGGAAGGAAGGAAGGAAGGAAGGAAGGAAGGAAGGAAGGACTGGCCATCTTCATGCCCCAAATAAAGGTTTGACTGACTTTCTGTAAATACTACCACCATGTAACCAACTTGTGAATATTCAGTCAAGAGAAAGTCCATGTTTTTTTAAAGAGATATTTTTTCATTTATTTATTTGAGAGAGAGAGAGAGAAACAAACTCCAGAAGCATGTACCACTTTGTACACCTGTCTCACACGGGTCCTTTGGTTTTGAAGTAAAGTGCTTCAACCACTAAGCCATCTCTGCAGTCCGCTTTTTTTTTTTTCAGTTGAGCTAATGAGAAATAAAAATAAATACTTGTAGCATTACTAATATGAAAACCAAAACTTTCAAAATCAGCTCAAGGGCAGCGGTTGGTATTGCACAACTCTGTTGAAGAACGCCCTTCCTACAGTGCCCTCTTTCCCCTTCCTGCAGCTTGTGCAGAGCCTGTGGGCGTGACAATCGGGTGGAACACTGGTGACCATTTACAGGGATGGCTTCAGGTTTGATAGCCTTAATCTGTACTGAGCAGTGACAGGAATCACAACAACGGAGCTGTGACACACATGCAGGCATATTCACTGTGTGTGTCTTCACGTGTGTCATATTCACCATGGAGTGCCCATTGCACCAAGCACACAGCAGGGGTTCAAGAAATGTTTATTAGAAGTCCTGAACTGCATGCAGCTTGTCAATGATCCCACGGACACGTGGGGTATTGAATTTGTTAAATGCACGACAGCCTATCTGCCTTTCCAGCCAGCGGCTAGCTGGATGACACCGAGTATTTAGTCAGGTCACCCCTGAAGTGTCTAGGGACTAAAAACCTAGGAATCACAAACGTGTTGCAATAAATACCCATATGGCCTTGGTGACAGCAGAAATCTGTTCTTAATGAGACATAAAAAAGCAATGGTTCAAAGAGTGGCTCGTAATTCCCACGAAGTGAGGAATATAAACTCTCCAGAATGTTCTGAAGGGAAATGCTCCCTTTCCACTGACTTCAGATGTGTTTGTAAGGCTGCTCAAGAACTCCATATAAGCCAGGCATGGTGGCGCACGCCTTTAATCCCAGCTCTTGGCAGGCTGAACTAGGAGGGTCACCATGAGTTCAAGGCCACCCTGAGGTGACATAGTGAATTCCAGGTCAGTGTAGGCTAGCGTGAGACCCTACCTCGAAAAACCAAAAGAAAAAAAAAAAGAACTGGATACACGTGATAACACGCTACGGCCGGGCTGCTTTGGAAATGTGCACATACGCAATTCTGTGCCTTGAGCTCGTGCCACTGCCATTTCTGCTCAGCTTACAGGTCCTATCAGCTTCTTAGAACTATTTTCCCCTCCCCAAGCCCACTGTTAACTTTTTTGTTTGCTGAGCCAGAAATCAAATTGTGTGTGTGTGTGTGTGTGTGTGTGTGTGTGTGTGTGAAGCAATTTTCATGTTGCACAAGTGCTGCTTAAATGGCGCTCTGTGACACGCACGGGCACAGAGGGGATGTGGATGTGGCTGCTCCAGTGTTGTTTTCAGGGTGCAGCCAGGTGCAGAATGTTGGCAGGTGCTTGGGAGGTCAACAAAACAACTCACCCATGTTGAAAGGTCAAATTTCACTGGTGCTCAGCTTGCCCCTGTTGACACTTAAAAATTCATATGGAACTGGTGGAGGGGGGAAGGGGTGTGGGGGAGGTGCTGGAGATTGCTCAATGGCCAAGGTGCTTGCTTGCCTGCAAAGCCTAACAACCAGGGTTTGATTCTCCAGTACCCACATAAAGACAGATGCACAAAGTAGTGCATGTATCTGGAGTGGCTAGAGGCTCTGGTTCTCTCTCTTTCTCTCTCCTTGCAAATAAAAAATATTTTTAAAAATTTTACATAGAATTAATCCCCCAGCAACACATAACCATGAAGCAAGCATGTGAGTGACCTTGCATCAGAAAAATAAACTACGTCTTTGTTTTCATCCACTTCTCATTGAAAAAACTGACCGTCTTCTCGGTACAAATACAGGCAACACAATAGTATTGTTAGCAGTGTTAATGGTGTCTGGGACTTTGACACTAATATAAATCATAGATACTTTCATATCACAGCAGGGGTAACAGATGTTCTAAACTTTAAAAAAAATTTATTCTAAACTTTTATTCATATGCATCACTACTTTGAAATTGTAGGAATTTTTGGTTCCATCAACCCATTAATAAAAAAAAAATCTTATGTATGCTAACACTACTGTTGTACACCTACGATCTCAGATATGTGGGAGGCCGAGGTAGGAGGACTGCAGAGTCAAGATCAGTCTAAACTAAAGCCACTTTGTGAGACTCTGTGTCAAAATAAAAGCCGAGACAGACACGGGGAAGATAGCTCTTCAGCATGGATTAGGCTCAATTCCCAATGCCACAAAAAACTGCTAATTAACTAAATAAATAAAGCATGTATTTTACTATTACAGCTGTGCTTTAAATTTTTTTTATGTGTAATCTTTTAAAAAATATTTAATGTATTTATTTATGAGAGAAAGACAGAGAATGGGTGCAACTAGGGCCTCTAGCCACTGCAAACAAATTCCAGACGTATGTGCCACCTTGTGCATCTGGCTTATGTGGGTCCTAGGGAATCAAACCTGGGTCCTCAGGCTTCACAGGCAAGCACCTTAACCACTAAGCCATCTCTCCAATACCTTTAAAATATTTTGATAACTATATTTCATAATAACCGGTCTCTTTTGTTATGCTATATATTTTGTTTTGTACCACCTCAGATATCCTTCTGAGAGAAGGACCTTAGGCTTTGCCAGCACATGGAACTGTTTATGTCACAAGGATGGGTAAGGATTCCTGTTCTAGATCCTATAGAACATCTGAGAGACACACAGAGAGGGACAGATAGAGAATGGGCACACCAGCGGCCTCTCAGCTGCTGTGAACAAACTCCAGATGCATGCGCCCCCTTGTGGGCAAGTGCGACATTGTGCCCTTGCCTCCCTGCGTCTGGCTAAACGTGGGACCTGGAGAAGCGAATGGGCATTTTTAGGCTTCATAGGCAGGTACCTTAACCGCTAAGCCATCTCTCCAGCCAAAGAACATCTTTTCTAAAAAAGCCCAACATGACTTTTTTCTTGAATTTGAATTTTCTCTGTCTCTGTCTGTAATAGGGATATATACATGTGCATATATGATCGATACACATATACATCCTAGACAGTGAAAGAAATTATTTACATTTGTGCACACTTTTTTTTTGCAACTTCCTATGTACAAATTACTGAGATAGATGCTAGAAATGTAAAGCTGAATGAGACATTTACAGACTTAGGGGGTCAGGGAGAGATGGAGGTGTGGGCTTTAAAGCAGTCCTTGCCTTATTCTAATTTTTCATTTTTCATTTTTTATTTATTTGCAAGCAGAGAGAGAGAGAGAGACAGAGACAGAGACAGAGAAGAGGGGGGAGAGAGAGAGAACGGGCACACCACGGCTTCCAGCTGCTGCAAATGAACTCCAGATGCATGTGTCATTTTGTGAATCTGGCTTTATATGGGAACTGGGGAACTGAATCCTGGGTTATTAGGCTTTGCAGGCAAGTGCCTTAACTATGGAGCCATCTCTCCAGCCGCCATATTTTATTTTATTTATTTACTTCTTTCTTTTTTTTTTTTTTTAAGGTAGGGTCTCACTCTAGCTCAGGCTGACCTGGAATTCTCTATGTAGTGTCAGGATGGTCTTGAACTCACAGCAATCCTCCTACCTCTCCCTCCCAAGAGCTGGAATTAAAGGGGTGCGCCACCACACCCAGCTTCATATTTTATTTTTTAAATATATTCAGTTTTAGTATAAAATTCTGATGCACAATGAAATCACTCGGTTGTTTTACCTCTTTTTAGGTATAAAGGGACCATTTCTTCTGAGGTGGCCTTTACAATGCACTGTCTGGTATGGCTATACCTGAGGAATGTGGCCAATGGAAATGGCTCCTTGGGTTCCTGCCCAAATGTTCCCATCTGGCTTTGCAACTTGCATTTATTTTCTCAGAGAGCTGTAACAATTGGAGTGTGGACTGTCCAGCTGCTCGTAAAAATTTTCTTTTTTTTTTCTTAAAGATTTCATTTTTATTTATTTATTTATATGAGAGAGAGAGAGAAAGAGGCAGATAGAGAGAGAATGGGAGCCCCAGGACCTCCAGCCACTGCAAACGAACTCCAGACGCATGCGCCACCTTGTGCATATGGCTTATGTGGGTCCTGGGGAATCGAGCCTTGAACCAGGGTCCTTAGGTCAACAGCTAAGCCATCTCTCCAGCCCCCTAACATTTTTCTAATATAAAAATGTGCATAGGAAGCCGGGCGTGGTGGTGCACGCCTTTAATCCCAGCACTCGGGAGGCAGAGGTAGGAGGATTGCCGAGAGTTCGAGGCCACCCTGAGAGTACATAGTTAATTCCAGGTCAGCCTGGACCAGAGTGAGACCCTACCTTGCAAAAAAAAAAAAAAAAATGTGCATAGGATCAGCAATGCATCCTAAAATCCACGCAAAATCATGCCTCTCTGCACAAATGCATGGCGAGTTCTAACCCAGATGCCAACATCTTGATTTAGGCTCTTCTGAAGTCACTGCTAAGGCGAGAGCAGAAGAGGTTATATTCCAGATGTTAGCAACTTGTCAACTCCCTGTCGCTGAAATACACAAACCTCTCTCTACTGCCAACAATTCTTTGAGGTCTTGATTTGAAAAATAAAAGGACAAAGAACATGTGACCCATCTTGTCTTTCCCACAGTGTGAAGCTCCGAGGGTGGGTCGTTTGTTTCTAAAGCAACTGCTGCATAATTAAACTGAGCTGTAAAAAGGAGCAGGAAAAACAAGGATCGCTGGAACAGAACAACAAGTTCTGAAACGAAACCACAGGCTACAAGATGTTGTGGCAAAGTGAGAGACAGCGTGGCAGATTGTGATTAAACTTCTGGAGGCAGGGAAGCGTTCTTTATAAAAGATACCAAAAGCCAAAGCAGTAACAGGAAAGGGTGATTATTTTGAGTGCACCAGACTTAAAAATGTCTGTGCCAGGCACCATGACCAGTTCTAAAAGAAACAACAAACTGTGAAAAAAGTATTCGAAGTCCGAAAACAAAGGATTCCTGTTCTGAATATACAATAAACTCCTGGGCTAGAGAGATGGCTTAGTGGTTAAGGCACCTGTCTGCTAAGCCTAAGAATGCCTGTTGGATTCTCCAGGTCCCACGTTTAGCCAGACACAAAGTGACGGAAGGGCACAATGCCACGCTTACCCACAAGGGGGTGCATACGTCTGGAGTCCATACACAGCAGCTGAGAGGCTGCTGGCGTGCCCATTGTCTGTCTGTCTTTCTCTCTCTCTGACTCTCTCAAAAAAAATAAAATAAAAAATAAACTCCTATGAATCAGTACGAAGATGACAAATAACCCAATAACTTCATGGACAAAAGATGTCAGGGGACAAATCATATTAAGTAAAATGACTCAGACTCAGAAAAACTAAAATTGCATGTTCTCTCTGATGTGCGGGTCTTAGCTTGTACTCTGTGGTAAGTATGTATATATAGGGGGGCAAATTTGCACAAAACCTATAAGGATAGAACCAAAACCAAAAGCAAACATAAAGAACAGAAGTAGGGGCTGGAGAGGTGGCTCAGTGGTTAAGGTGCTTGCATTACAAAGCCTAATGACCTGGGGTTCAATCCCCCCCCCCCGTACCCACATAAAGCCAGATGCACAAAGTGTCGCATGCGTCTGGAGTTTGTTTACAGCAGCTAGACACCATGGTGCCTCCATTCTCTCTTTCTCTTTCTCTTTCTCTCTCTCTCTCTCTCTCCTTCCTTCCCCCTCTCTCTCTTTCTGCTTGAAAATAAAAAAAAATTAAAAAAGAAGGGGAGATACTGGGAGGTTTGAACTGGGGAGGAGATTGGGGTTTGGAGGAAGGAGGGGAAATGGTAATCAATGAAAACAAATTTTATTTTAAAATGTCAGAATAAGTGATACCCAAATAAGTAGGTATGGCTACTTAAAAAAATAAAATGAAAAATCAAAATAAATATATAAAAAATGAAGGTAGATAAAGACCCTTGAGGGGGTGAAATGCTCACAGTCTCATTTACTGGAGAACACACAAATAAACATGGCAATCCGGCCATGGTGGGAAGGGAGGACCACTTAGCCTCTCGGTGGAGGTGATTTTAGGGAACAGCACATATCAGCACATAATGTACACTCTACTACCCAGAAATGCTTTTCCTGGAAGAATTCTTGGATAAGATACGCAAGAGGGCTTGCATAAGACTACTCTTTGCATTAGGGTTTGTGAAGGTAAACAAATGGGAAGCAATCCGATGATTCAAAGGGGAGTGGCTGAATAGAGTGAGATATTTTTCATAGTGTGGAATGAATGGTATGAAGCTATTCAAAGGAATGAGGAAGGGCTGGAGAGATGGCTTAGCAGCTAAGATGCTTGCCTGCGAAGCCAAATGACCCAGGTTCGATTCCTCAGGACCCACGTGAAGCCAGATGCCCAAGGTGGTGCATGCATCTGGAGTTTGTTTGCAGTGGCTGGAGGCCCTGGTACACCCATTCTCTCTCTCCCCCTATCTATCTGCATCTCTCTCTCTCAAATAAATAAATGGAATGAGCCAGATTTAGGTCTATGAACATGGACAGAGTCCCAAGACCTATTTTTTTCTTAAAAAAAAAAATTTACTTAATGATTTCCAAGGAGAGCGAAGAGAAAAGGGAGAGGGAGGAAGAGAATGGGCACGCCAGGGCCTCTAGCCACTACAAATGAACTTCAGACGCATGCACCACTTCATGCATCTGGCTTTATGTGGGTACTGGGGAGTTGAACCCAGGTTGTTAGGCTTTGCAGGCAAGCACTTTAACTGCTGAGCCATCTCTCCAGTCCCAAGACCTATTCTACAGTTCAGAAAAGTTGGAAAAAACACATAGAGTACCACATCTTCCATGTAATGTCCCATGGTTTATAAGAATATATTGAAAGACTGAGACTGTCACATCAAGAAGTAGTTACCTGGGGGCAAGGGTGATGGGGTGGAAGTAGTCGAGCACTTTCTTGCTAGCATTAATATTTAAATGATTGTAATATTTAATATTTAAATGATTATATGTAATATTTAATATTTAATAATATTTAATAAATATGTAATATTTAAATGATTGGATATCAGATTTGAACTACATGGAAACCAGGATTATGGAAGAATTCCTCGATGTCCCTGACTTCAGATCAGGGCAGCTTCTACGGTGACACTCACTTCCCAGACATCAAACAGCATCATGTTCACTTTATGTGAGGAATTCTAAAATGTTTTTTTTTTTTTTTAACATTGATTTTTTTTTTCCTTCTCCTTCCATGGCTCCCATATTTGTGGCTTCCAGATTCAACCCAGAGTGAGTTGAAAATATTTAGGAAAAAAAAAACCCAAAATCCTGTCTAGACTAAACACAGGCATTTTGCCATTGTTCTTCAACAACACAGTATAACATTTATTTTCACAGTACTTACACAGTACTAGGATTATAACACTTAGAGATGGTTTAAAGTGCACAAGAAGATAAATGTAGGTTATTTGGCAAACACTAAGTCATTTTATATAAAGGATTTGAGGATCTTTAGATAGTATCTGAGAGGGTTCCTGAAACCAAATCTCTATGAATCTAAAGGATGACTATTCAATATTAATATATCTGGATTTTTTTATTTGAGAGAGACAGAGACAGAGAGGAAGAGGCAGAGAGAGAATGGGCGCGCCAGCAGCCTCTCAGCCGCTGTGAACAAACTCCAGATGCGTGCGCCCCCTTGTGGAAAGTGTGGCATTGCACCCTTGTGTCACTTTTGAGTCTGGCTAAACGTGGGACCTGGAGAATCCAACAGGCGTTCTTAAGCTTAGCAGGCAGGTGCCTTCACTGCTAAGCCATCTCTCCAGCCCTGGTTTTTTTTTTTCCCTGGTTTTTCCAGTTAGGGTCTGGCTTTAGCCCCAGCTGACCAGGAATTCACTCTGTAGTCTCAGGCTGGCCTTGAACTCATGGCAATCTTCCTACTTCTGCCTCCAGAATGCTGGGATTAAAGGCATGCACTACCATGCTGAGCTAATATGAACATATTAACAATAATATAATGATAAATATAGCCATATATGTGTATAGATGTATACAGTATGAAAATCATAGGCAAACATTAGGAAGTGGTTTTAGGTAGACACATCCCATAGTGACATAGACTGAAGATGATGTGACATTGGGTAGGAAGGGTCCTTTGTTTAAAATAATATTTTATTTACTTATTTGTAAGCAGAGAGAGAGAGAGTGGGGGAAAAGAGAGAAACAGGCAGAGAAAGAATGGGCATGCAGGGCCTCCAGTCACTGCGAACAAACTCCAGATGCATGCACCACTTTGTGCATCTGGCTTTCTATGGATACTGGGGAAGTGAACCCGAGTCATTAGGCATGCAAGCAAGTGCCTTAACCGCTGGACAATCTCTCCAGCCCAGGAAAAGTACTTTTTTTTTTTTTTTTGATTTTTCAAGGTAGAGTTCCACTCTAGTCCAGGCTGACCTCAAATTCATTTATGTAGTCTCAGGGTGGCCTCACACTCATGGTGATCCTCCTACCTCTGCCTCCTGAGTGATGGGATTAAAGGTGTGCACCACCATGCCCAGCTTTTTTTTTTTTTTTGAGAGAGAGAGAGAGAGAGAGACAGGTACAAAATGGGCACACCAGCAGCCTCTCAGCCACTGTGAATGAACTCCAGACACGTGCGCACCCTGGTGGGCAAGTGCGGCATTGCGCGCTTGCATCACTTTGCGTCTGGCTGAACGTGGGACCTGGAGATTTGAACGGGCATTTTTTAGGCTTGGCAGGCAGGCGTCTTAACTGCTAAGCCATCTCTCTCTCCAGTCCAGGAAAAGGACTTTTTGAAGCTCCTTATCTCTGAGCGTGGAACTCAGTTGGTCCAAATGTTGATGAGATAGCCAGAACTTTTCATAGAAGTCAAGAACATTAAAAAAAAATTGTAACGTTTTTGTTTGCAAGGTAATGTGATGACATCTCTAAAAAAGCCCATGTTCTCTTTCATCCACTTCAGGCCTCCCAGGGCAGGGAGGAATAGAGAACTATGACTTTGCTGGGGCTGTTAGTTCAGCGTCAAAGTAGCCGGAGTTGGAGGTCTGTAAGTGGGCTTTGGCTTTAGGGTATAAATAAGTGAATCACCAGCTGTCCACGTACCATCCACTTGGGGCCTGAGGCTGGAGCTGAGGTGGAGGAAGTGGTTGGGAACTTTCCTCCAGCCTAGAGGTTGCCAGTCTGTGAACCTAAGTGCAGCTGCTTCTAGCACCCTGCCTCACAGGGCGCACATGGGCAGAGAGTGATCTGTGTGCCTTTTTCATCTTTGAAAGCAGAAGTTTTAAGACAGTGAAATCCTCTGTCTTCTGAGGTCTGGCTTTAAACCACCAAGGGAGTGAATGCAGCATGTGACCCGCCCCCCCACCCCCAATTCAGAGAACTGTCTAGCCTCACACCCTGTAAGCCTGTAAGCAAGGGCTTTTTGGTGTGGTCATAATTCTGGTCAGGAGGAAGCTTCTGTGGTAGGTGTGTAGGGGCGCAGCCCAGGAGGAAGTTTGTAGGGGTCTTACCCACGCCCCTCTGTCTATAGATTCCCTGAACACAGTGCCTTGTTTTGAAAGTGCATTTTCAGTGTCACTAGGTTTTTTCTCAACCTCACTTCTTAATGAAGGGCAGCCAGGCTAGGTACATACTTAGAAAATTTAATTCAAATCCAGGTATTTAAATGGGCTTTAAGAAGCCCATTATAGACATCAAGCTGGCTAATGAAAACCAGTACTTTAAAAAGAAAAAGCTTAATGTAACTATAACAAGACCCTAAAATCCTCCTGGGAACTCTGTTCAAGAGTGGGGACTGAGGGCTGGAGGGATGGCTTAGCAGTTAAGGTGCTTGCCTGCAAAGCCTAAGGACCTGGGTTCAGTTCCCCAGTACCTAAATAAAGCCAGATGCACCAAGTGGCACATGCATCTGGAGTTCATTTGCAGTGGCTGGAGCTCTGGTGCACCCATTCTCTCTCTCTCAATTTCTCTCTCTCTGTTTTTTCCTCTCTCTCGCAAATAAATAAAATATTTATTTTTTTATTTTTTGAGAGAGACAGAGAAAGAGAGAGGAAAGAAGAGGCAGAGAGAGAATGGGCATGCCAGGGCCTTTTCAGCCTCTGTGAACGAACTCCAGACGTGTGTCCCATTGTGTGCATAGGCGACACTGTGCGCTTGCATCACTTTGGCGTCTGGCTAAATGTGGGACCTGGAGATTTGAACAAGCGTTCTTAGGCTTCGCAGGCAGGTGCCTTAACTGCTAAGCCATCTCTCCAATCCAATAAAATATTTTTTATTATATTTTTGTTTATTTTTATTTATTTATTAGCAACAGACAGACATAGAGAGAAAGAGGCAAGAGAGAAAGAATGGGCATGTCAGGGCCTCCAGCCGCTGCAAATGAAGTCCAGATGCATGTGCTGCCTTGTGCATCTGGCTTAAGTGGGTCCTGAGGAATCGAGCCTCGAGCTGAGGTCCTTAGGCTTCATGGGCAAGCGCTTAACTGCTAAGCCATCTCTCCAGCCCTAACATAATTTTTTAAAAAAGAGTGGGGATTGAATTTTTAGAAGCTTTCATGTTGCCTTTGCAACATGAGGGAAACGACAGTTATGGTGGTTATCATCAGTAACGTAGCCTCTGAGAGCAGCTACTGTGGAATTACTGTCTTTGTCCCTTTTACTGAGAGAGAGAGAGAGAGAGAGAGAGAGAGAGGGAGGGAGAGGAGAGGGAGAACATCTGTAGCCTTCACTTGTCATCTAAGTTTGGGGAAGCTGAGAAGACAGGAGAGAGCAATATTTATTTCTCACGATCCAGAGGGAAATCAGAGTCTCTGTCAGCATCAACACTGAAGTACTTCATGCAACAGAGCCCTTCCCTCTTAGAAGCTACCCTCAGCCGTGACGGGGACACGTTCCTGCCTGCAGACGGATAGGAGAGAGGAAACACAACGGTGTGTGCACACGCCTCCTCCCGCCCACACGTGCATGATGGCCACCTGTGGCTGGGGAGGGCAGACTGACCTCGGTGTCCTGGTGGTTGATCTCACCGAGGTTGGATTGCTGCAGCAGGACGGTGAGCAGCCTGTGGGGACAACAAGTGGGAGGGAAACAGCACAGCTGGTTATGGGTTCCTGGAATCGATATAAACACACAACTTAGTTGAAGCCCCCGCCCCCCCCAGTCCAGACGAGACCATTCTCATTATGTCCGAGAGCGAGATCTGTGGACAGACGTCACAGTGGTAAGTGAAGACCTCTTTCTTTTCCACCTTCTCGTCATCTTAGTGCCCCCTCTCCCCGCATGGACTGAGCAGAAAGCCTCAACTTCCATAGCTTATGCATGCCCTTCAACAACCAAAGCTCCCTTCCGTTTGTCCTTTATTTATTTCGCCAAAAGTTAGAGTGTTTGCAGATCACCTTACTTGTGGGGGGACCTGAATGTGGTGGTTTGGATCAGGTGTTCCTGGTAAACTCGCGTGTTCGGAATGCTTGGTCCCCAGCTGGTGGCAACTGGGGAGGGGGAGCCTTGCTGGAGGAGGTATGTTGTTGTGGACGGGCTTAGAGGTGGTACAGCCAGCTCCCCCTTGCCAGGGTTTGGCTGGCTCTCCTGCTGCTGTTGTCCACCTGCTGTGGCATAATTGGTGCCCAGCCTCTGCTGGTGCCATGCTGTCCCCTTCCGTCATGAAGCTCCCCCCATTGAAACTGTAAGTCAAAATAAAAATGTTCCTCCTTCCAGGGGCTTTTGGTTGGGATCTTTGCCCCATCAATGAGAAGGTAACTACAACAATTGGCCAAACCTTCCGAATGCATTAGACCACACCCGGCATCTACAGCTTTGTTCATTCTTGGGTAAAACTGATAATAGCTGGGCATAAGATGACAGTAGCCCGTATGAAACAACAATCAATGATTCTCAAATTTAAGGTTGGACACTTGGGTGGCTGTGGCCAACACTTCCTCTGTGTAAGAGGGACAGCTGGGCACAATGATTGCCATGTTCCAGATCTGAAGCGAGATTTCCTGGGTTCACAGTCTAGCCCTACCACTGACAAGCTGCGCCCTCCGAGGCAAGTCACTTGCCCTCTCTGTCCCTCATCTGTGACCTGGGATGATTCCGGTTTTGCACTGTAGCTTAGTGTGAGGACTGAGTGAGTGAACACACACAAAGCAGCTACAGTAGGAGTAAGTACAGTGCTATTTCCAGAACCCTTAATCCTGGAAGCCTGAGTCCCCACCTTCGTGTCTGAATCACCAGGGAGATCCTTAAAACTACAAGACACTGCATGGTATCCAGTGTCTCCAGCCCCACAGATCTGAAAGACGCCCATTGCCTACAGTTTAAAAACAAAAAAACAAACATTTGTGGGCTGGAGAGATGATGGTTTAGTGGTTAAGGCACTTGCCAGAAAAGCCAAAGGACCCAGGTTTGATTCCCCAGGACCCACGTAAGCCAGATGCACAAGGTAGTGTGTGTGTCTGGAGTTCGTTTGCAGTGGCTGGAGGCTCTGGCGCACCTGTTCTCTCCCTCTCAAATAAATAAATAAATAAAATACATATTAAAAAAAAAAACAAGCATTATAACACAAAGCATTTCTTCCGGTAAATAATGGTGCTTGGAAACCCTTGGGAAGGCGTTGATGAGAGATCAGTCGGCCTCCCTCAAGAAAGCTAAAAACACTGAATATGCACAGGTGAGGAAGGAAATTCAAAATTATTTGGGGGAAGCTGGGGAGGTGGCTCAGTGGGTAATATGCTTTCTATGCGAGCCTGAGGATCTAATTCAGGTTCCCAGTACCCACATAAAATGTCAGGTGTGGCATTACACACACCTGTGATCCCAGAGCTGGGGAGAAAGAGACAGGTGGATCGATGCCTGGAGCTCACTGGCTTGCTAGTATAGCTGAATTGCTGGATCCTATGTTTGGTGAGAAACACTATCTCAAAAAAATAAGATGGGGGCTGGAGAAATGGCTTAGCAGTTAAGGCATTTGCCTGCGAAGCCAAAGGACTCAGGTGCGATTCCCCAGGACCCACGTAAGCCAGATGCACCAGGGGTGCATGCATCTGGAGTTCATTTGCAATGGCTAGGGGCCCTGGCATGCCCATTCTCTCTCTGTCTGTCTCTCTTCTATCTTTCTTTCTTGACTTTGCAAATAAAAAAAAAAAATAAAATAAAATAAAATAAAATAAAATAATCGCATACACATAATACACGCAAAAAGTTAGTGTTGGAAAAAGTATTTGAAAAATCAAATTGCTTAGTTCTATCCTCCAGTCCAGTTTTCATTGTGTCTCAGCTTAGATGGCCTCCAAAGCCTGTAAGTATGAAATTGCTACTAAAAATAGAAGACGGACAGTTTTATTGGCTCAGTTGTAAATGTGGTGCAAGGAGAGCTTAAACAGCCATGGAATTCTTTTTATTTGCTGTGAGTGTTAAATACCTGGGAATCCCTGGTTTAAATCCAACCTTTCCACTATCTTTTGGGGAGCCAGACCTTGGCTGGGGTCTTAATTCAGGTCTCCCTGCTACATGACCTCACAAAGCTTCTGTACCTTCCCGGACACGCCAGTAGTAGTGCGCAGGACCCAATGCTGTAGAGCGCTGCAAGTTCCTGGCACCCAAACTTAGAAGTCATGGGCTAGGACTACACGCAGCATGTCTCTTTCACACTTTCCAAATTCTAGACTCATCCATCTGTCTGGTAGGAAGCTGCTATAAAAATCATTGAATTTGGGCTGGAGAGATGGCTTAGCAGTTAAGGCGCCTGCCTGCTAACCTAAGAACCCGGTTCCAATCTCCAGGTCCCACGATTAGCCAGATGCAAAGTGATGCAAGGGCGCAATGCCGCACTTGCCCACAAGGGGGCACACGCATCTGGATTTCGTTCGCAGCAGCTGAGAGACTGCTGGCGCACCCATCTCTATCTGTCTCCCTCTCCCTCTCTCTCTCTGTGTGTCTCTCTCCAAAAATAAAAATAAAAAAGGAAGTAATTCCTAATAAAAAAAATCATTAAATTTGGGCCACACTGTTGAAATTATTTCACCACTGGATATATTGTCTTTTTGATTGTTTTATAAATGAGGCTTAGCTGCTAATAACTCCCTCTCTCTCTCTCTCTTTTGGTCACACACTCTAAATAGAAGCCACTTTTAATCTCCAGTGCAAGGTGGGAGGGGTGGTGGGGTGCCAGTTGGGAAGGTAAGCTGTGGGCTCTGAGGCTCCAGTCTGTCAGCCTGGAGCAGACAGAGCCGCCCCCCACAACCCATTACCCATATAGAATCTTCCCTGGTGATCCACTGCAGAGACAAAATGGGGCTGTGGGCAGGTTAGAATGGGCGGGGGTCACATCACATCCTGGGTACCTAGGTGTTCCTGGGTAGTTCTCTATTTTCGCCTCTCCAATCCGTTCTCTGCTCTGTGAAGTTTTGCTCTGAGGCTGATCTTTTGGGCTGCCATCAGCCCGGCCCCCTGCCCATCCTAGTGGGAGTTCCTGAGGGAGCGGGGGAAGCCAGACAACTTTCCTGCAGTGGTTGAATGCTGCCTAATTCCCAAAGATTTGCTGTGATGTTTAAGTGAGTCAGTGCCTTACAAAACACTTGGGATAGCTTTTTTTTTTTTTTTTATTCATTTATTTGCAAGGAGAAGGACACACAGAGAAAGAATATGAATGGGCATGCCAGGGCCTCTGGCCACTGCAAACAAACTCCAGATGCATGTGCCACTTTGTGCATCTGTCTTTACATGGGTTCTGGGGTCATTAGGCTTTGCAGACAAGCGTCTTAATCACTGAACCATCTCTCCAGCCCTATTTATTTATTTATTTGCAAGTAGAGTATTTATTTGCAGGGGAGGTACAGAGAAAAGAGAGAGAGAGAATAGAATAGCTTTTATAAAAATGATTAATTTTTTTTAAAAGTCTACTGTCTTTCCTGGGTCTTCCCTGATTTCTACTGGATGATGTAGGTGACAATGGGGCTCAGCTAGAAACATCCTGGGAGCAACTTGTTCCTGTAACCTTTTCTGTTTTGTGGTCCCCTTAGGCTCCTAGCCTGGGTGCTCAGAAACATCCCCTGGGTCAGCCATCTCCCTCTCCATTCACTGAAACTGCCTGGATGCAGGTGAGTTCTATGTGATGAAATGTCTGCCTCACGTTGGAGCACCAGTAAGTAGAAAATGGGACCCCAAGGAAATAAACTGGGAAAACCTCTGGCTGTATTAAGTGACGAAAAGATGCAGCGTTGGAAAGGGAAAATCATAATTAATAAAAAAAATGATGATGATGATGATGATACCTGCCAGTTACCATGGAGACCATGAAAAAGGCCTTCTGAGAGCCCCATAGTTGCTTCCTGCCTTCCAGCACTAGCAAGCACAGTGCACACACACAAACACAACTCTGTCTCCCTGAAGCCTTATTACCACGGCCCCTCTCTCACTGGGTGTCCCAGCAAGGGTGCAAGAATGGCTAGGGGAGGGGCTGGGTGTGGTGGTGCATGCCTTTAATCCCAGCACTTGGGAGGCAGAGGTAGGAGGATCACCATGAGTTCAAGGCCACCCTGAGAAAACAGAGTGAATTCCAGGTCAGCCTGAGCCAGAGTGAGACCCTACCTAGACAACCAAAAGAAAAGAAAAAAAGAAAAGAAAAGAAAAGAAAGGCTTGATGGGTCTGAAAAGATGGGGGCACAATTTGGACCTGCTGCAAAGCAGCAGACTTACAGCAGGGTGGGGACTGGTGACATGAAACCTGGTTGCCTTGTCAACCCACGTGCCCTCGAGGTCATGAGTATAACCCACGCACCCCTGTATCTGCCTCTAGTCCCCTGCACTGCCCATGTCAATGGGAACTGACTATAGCACCCTAACACCTTCTGCAGGGTGTCTCTGGGCTTGGTTCTAAACAGTTTCCTTCCGCAAAAGCTCTCCAGCCAGCACCACCATGTGGAAGGAGCTTGTTTGGAAATCGAAGGCTCAGCAGGTTTTTTAAGCGGTACAGATGTCCTTTCACAAGTCTACCAGGTGGCCCGTGCATTCTGCTGACGACCCGGAAAGAGGAACTCAGATGGACCTGCACTAAGAGGAACACGGGGGGGGGGGTCCTGTGGGGCACCAGGCGGCTGAGTTGAACGTCTGTCGGTTTCTGAAGCCTCGAGGCAGCCCTCTCCCCTGGGCCAACAGACAGGTGTGCATAGCCTGGCAGCCTCTGCAGTCAATGGGGACTGCGTACCGCTGGCATGAGGGGCTGCGTGTGCCCAGAGCTGCAGATGTTTGTGTGTAGTTTTTTGCTGTCCTGTGTGTGTCAAGGTGAAGACCAGGGTAGGAACTGGTGGAGTGACAGTAAGAGGGTGTCCATCTTTAATGTTAATCTGTATAAGTATTTGTTTCTGTCTTCTCTTCCCTCCCTTCCCTCCTTCCTTCACTTCTTCTTCCCTCTCCTTTCCTTCCTTCCTTCCTTCCTTCCTTCCTTCCTTCCTTCCTTCCTTTATTCCTTCCCTCCCTCCTTCCCTCCTTCTTTCCTTCCTTCCTTCCTTCCTTCCTTCCTTCCTTCCTTCCTTCCCTCCCTCCCTCTCTCCCTCTTTCCTCCCTTCCTCCCTCCCTTCCTTCCTTCCTTCCCTCCCTCCCTCCCTCCCTTCCTTCCTTCCCTCCCTCCCTCCCTCCTTCTTTCCTCCCTTCCTTCCTTCCTTCCTTCCTTCCTTCCCTCCCTCCCTCCTTCTTTCCTCCCTTCCTTCCTTCCTTCCTTCCTTCCTCCCTCCTCCCTCCCCTCCCCCTCCCTCCCTCCCTCCCTCCTTCTTTCCTCCCTCCCTCCCTCTCTCCCTTCCCCCTTCCCTTCCTTCCTTCCTTCCTTCCTTCCTTCCTTCCTTCCTTCCTTCCTCCCTCCCTCCCTCCTCCCCCTCCCTCCCTCCCTCCCTCCCTTCCTCCCTCCCTCCCTCCTCTCCCCTTCCCCCTTCCTTCCTTCCTTCCTTCCTTCCTTCCTTCCTCCCCTCCTCCCTCTCTCCCTCTTTCCTCCCTTCCTCCCTCCCTTCCTCCCTTCCTTCCTTCCCTCCCTCCATCCCTCCTTCTTTCCTCCCTCCTCCCTCCCTCCTTCCTTCCTTCCTTCCTTCCTTCCTTCCTTCCTCCCTCCCTCCTCTCTTCCTCCCTCCTCCCTTCCTCCCTCCCTTCCTTCCTTCCTTCCTTCCTTCCTTCCTTCCTTCCTTCCTTCCTTCCCCTCCCTCCCCTCCCTCCTCCCCTCCCTCCTTCCCTTCCTTCCTTCCTTCCTTCCTTCCTTCCTTCCTTCCTTCCTCCTCCCTCTCCCCTCTTTCCTCCCTTCCTCCCTCCTTCCCTCCCTTCCTTCCTTCCCTCCCTCCATCCCTCCTTCCCTTCCTTCCTTCCTCCTCCCTTCCTTCCTTCCCTCCTTCCCTCCTTCCTTCCTTCCTTCCTTCCTTCCTTCCTTCCTTCCTTCCTCTCTCTCCCCTCCTTCCTTCCTCCTTCCTCCCTCCCTTCCTCCCTCCCGTCCTTCCTTCCTTCCTTCCTTCCTTCCTTCCTTCCTTCCTTCCTTCCTTCCTTCCTTCCTTCCTTCCTTCCGCCATCATTAATGTTAGTCTTACCGTCATCGCTTTCACGTTCTGCACACGATGTATGATTAAGTCTAGACATTCTCCTCATCGACTTCCACTGGATCTCCTCCTTCCTTCTAGAAAAGAAAGCTCTCTGGCCCTGACATATCAACTTGCCCAAGACAAAGAGGTCAGTAACAAGTGAAGCCAGACTCAAGTTCATTCTGTCTGCTGGCCCTCTTGAGCACAACCCAACAAGGATTGTAGTGGGTTTGGTTACGTGAATTCAAGCAAGGCTAGTGAAGAAATGAGCCAGAGAGAAAACAAGAACGGAAGAAAAAGAAGGCATGAGGCGGCAGTCCTGTGTGTTTGCCGGAGGTGGACTTCCACTTAGGGTTTTGAATTTTTTAAGCATACGAGATGAGAAACACAGACATAAATAACAGTGTTCATAGAATAAAAAGACAAACTATTTTCCAAGGAGAACCATAGCCATTTCTTCCTCAGTAGAATTTTTTTTCCCTGTGGTTTCTTATATAGATTTTTAAAAAGATGCTGTAATGAATAAAATATGTCCTGATTGTGAGCCAGCAAGTTTTGTGAGGCCTTTTCTCATAAGGCCTCTCAATGTGGGCCAAGGGCTTATTGACAAATTATAACCATTAAAAATAACTTCTACAGGGTCTACCACAATGGGTCTCAGGGATACAGCACACCCATGTCTTCATGTATTCAGTAGGTTGCTTATTGCCCCTGAGCCTGTGAAGCCTAAGGACCCCGGTTCTATTCCCCAGGACCCACGTAAGCCAGATGTGCAGGGGGGGGGACACATGCACCTGGAGTTTGTTTGCAGTGGCTGGAGGCCCCGGCATGCCCATTCTCTATCTCTCTCTGCCTCTTCCTCTCTCTCTCAAATAAATAAATAAATAAATAAATAAAATATTAATTTAAAAAATGGGTGGTTGCAGCCCAACTCTGTGGTGGGACATGGCTTTAAACATTTCACACAAATGTAACTCTGCCATGGTCATACTTTTTTTTTTTTCCAAACAGCTGCAAAATATCTTTTTTTTTGGCAACGTAGTCCCACAGCAATCCTTTAAGGCAAGCTGCTTCCCAAATGCTCTGTAAGTGATTAAACTATTTGTTACATGAGCTGCTAAGAGTTTAACTGGATTAATTTTGAAGAGCATTCAGTAGAAATCATAATTTTGGTTTGAGAGTAGTGAATTGCAGCTTGAGAGCCTTAACAGAAGGTAGTTTTATCATAACTAAAGCAGGGTTTTATGGTTCCACATCGAGCATCCATTTAAGATCATGAAACTATCACCAGTGCACAGAGGACGCCTCTTCTTCTCCCTTCAACCTTTCAGAGGATGGTAACGAGGCCATTATGTACACTATCCAGAGGGGACGAAGCCACAGCTCTGCTATTCCAGTGACAGCTTGTAGAGTGTCCAGGAGCCTTGCTGGACATCACAAGAAATAGGCATGCCTGGGCTGGAGAGATGGCTCAGTGGTTAAGGCACTTGCCTGCAAAGCCTAACAACCCAGGTTCGATTCCCCAGGACCCACTTAAAGCCAGATGCACAAAGTGGCGCATGCATCTGGAGTTCATTCGCAGTGGCTGGAGGTCCTGGTGCGCCCATTCTCTCTTTCTCTGTCTCTCTTCTCCCTGTCTCTCTCTCTTGTAAATAAATAAATAAATGAATAAATAAATAAATTTTGCATCTATAATAATTTATAATTAATTATATATTTATAATTATATTATATATTTATAATTAATTTTAAAAATTAAATATGCCTGCCAGTCCACAGAAAAAAGATATACATTTGGATTGGTTTTCAAGCCATTACCACGAAGGCTTTCTGAGGAGGAACCTAACCCTAATTTTCTTAACTGAATTACCTTGAGTGTGACTTTGACTGACAAGGCTCAGCTCACTTGGCCGGGGCCAAGGAAGGGTTAATGGCAAGGACAGTTAACATCTCCCCAAGATCCAAATCTTCCCTGCACAGATCAGAATCACTGATAGCAGATATATTCCTGGTGAGACACCGTGTTTCCTGTGACTCGTTCTGTTCAGACCTGTTAACTGACTTGTTTTTATCAGTGGAATAAGAACTGAAGGGCCCGGTGCCAGTTAAGCTAAAGGTCCTCTTTGTCCCATATGCAAGCGGAGGGAGGAGCATTCTGTGACCCTGGAGGATGATGGGAGAAGCTGCTGGTCTCAGGATCACCAAGTGGAGGGGGACGCATCCACCATCCAGGAGCATCTACGCCCATCCACCATCCAGGAGCATCTACGCCCATCCACCATCCGGGAGCATCTACGCCCGTCCACCATCCGGGAGCATCTACGCCCGTCCACCATCCGGGAGCATCTACGCCCGCCCACCATCCGGGAGCATCTACGCCCGCCCACCATCCGGGAGCATCTACGCCCGTCCACCATCCGGGAGCATCTACGCCCGTCCACCATCCGGGAGCATCTACGCCCGTCCACTATCCAGGAGCATCTACGTCCGTCCACTATCCAGGAGCATCTAAGCTCATCAGACCGGGACAAGTCTGAGAGAAGTAAAATTTGCTTATGTTAAACACCGAGGCTTTGGTTTTATTCTTACTATGGCAGGCTGTAATCCCCATATCTTAAGCAGATTTATCTTTCAGAATCAGTAGACTGTAAGATGATTTGAGCAAGGCAGATACAGCCAGGTAAGAACAAAAATAAAAGCAGAATACGCTTAAAAGATAGGTTTCTAAACTTATTTTCAAAGACCATTCTTGAGGGAAAAAAAACAAAACAGTATACTTTTGTGACTAATATTTGTGTAGATTGTCCAATAAAGTCATCTCTGGTCTCCTCCCCCCCATCCTTGCTGTTCCTAATTCCCTTAACTTATGATGTTTACTGACTTCTAACAGTCCCGACTGATTTCTAATAGTCCCGACTGATTTCTAATAGTCCAGACTGACTTCTAATAGTCCAGACTGACTTCTAATAGTCCTGACTGATTTCTAATAGTCCAGACTGACTTCTAATAGTCCAGACTGACTTCTAATAGTCCTGACTGATTTCTAATAGTCCAGACTGACTTCTAATAATCCAGACTGACTTCTAATAGTCCAGACTGATTTCTAATAGTCCAGACTGATTTCTAATAGTCCAGACTGACTTCTAATAGTCCGGACTGACTTCTAATAGTCCAGACTGACTTCTAATAGTCCAGACTGATTTCTAATAGTCCAGACTGATTTCTAATAGTCCGGACTGACTTCTAATAGTCCGGACTGACTTCTAATAGTCCAGACTGACTTCTAATAGTCCAGACTGATTTCTAATAGTCCAGACTGATTTCTAATAGTCCAGACTGACTTCTAATAGTCCGGACTGACTTCTAATAGTCCAGACTGACTTCTAATAGTCCAGACTGATTTCTAATAGTCCAGACTGATTTCTAATAGTCCGGACTGACTTCTAATAGTCCAGACTGACTTCTAATAGTCCACACTGACTTCTAATAATCCAGACTGACTTCTAATAGTCCACACTGATTTCTAATAGTCCAGACTGATTTCTAATAGTCCAGACTGACTTCTAATAGTCCGGACTGACTTCTAATAGTCCTGACTGATTTCTAATAGTCCAGACTGACTTCTAATAATCCAGACTGACTTCTAATAGTCCAGACTGATTTCTAATAGTCCAGACTGATTTCTAATAGTCCAGACTGACTTCTAATAGTCCGGACTGACTTCTAATAGTCCAGACTGACTTCTAATAGTCCAGACTGATTTCTAATAGTTCTAATAGTCAGACAATAGACTGATTTCTAATAGTCCAGACTGACTTCTAATAGTCCAGACTGACTTCTAATAGTCCAGACTGACTTCTAATAGTCCAGACTGATTTCTAATAGTCCAGACTGATTTCTAATAGTCCAGACTGACTTCTAATAGTCCAGACTGACTTCTAATAGTCCAGACTGACTTCTAATAGTCCAGACTGATTTCTAATAGTCCAGACTGATTTCTAATAGTCCAGACTGACTTCTAATAGTCCAGACTGACTTCTAGTCCAGACTGACTTCTAATAGTCCACACTGACTTCTAATAATCCAGACTGACTTCTAATAGTCCACACTGACTTCTAATAGTCCACACTGATTTCTAATAGTCCAGACTGATTTCTAATAGTCCAGACTGACTTCTAATAGTCCAGACTGACTTCTAATAGTCCAGACTGACTTCTAATAGTCCAGACTGACTTCTAATAGTCCAGACTGACTTCTAATAATCCAGACTGACTTCTAATAGTCCAGACTGACTTCTAATAGTCCAGACTGACTTCTAATAATCCAGACTGACTTCTAATAGTCCAGACTGATTTCTAATAGTCCACACTGACTTCTAATAGTCCAGACTGATTTCTAATAGTCCAGACTGACTTCTAATAGTCCAGACTGATTTCTAATAGTCCACACTGACTTCTAATAGTCCACACTGACTTCTAATAGTCCACACTGACTTCTAATAGTCCAGACTGATTTCTAATAATCCAGACTGACTTCTAATAGTCCAGACTGATTTCTAATAATCCAGACTGATTTCTAATAGTCCAGACTGATTTCTAATAGTCCAGACTGATTTCTAATAGTCCAGACTGACTTCTAATAGTCCAGACTGACTTCTAATAGTCCACACTGACTTCTAATAGTCCAGACTGACTTCTAATAGTCCAGACTGACTTCTAATAGTCCAGACTGATTTCTAATAGTCCAGACTGACTTCTAATAATCCAGACTGACTTCTAATAATCCAGACTGACTTCTAATAGTCCAGACTGACTTCTAATAGTCCAGACTGATTTCTAATAGTCCAGACCGACTTCTAATAATCCAGACTGACTTCTAATAGTCCAGACTGATTTCTAATAGTCCAGACTGACTTCTAATAATCCAGACTGACTTCTAATAGTCCAGACTGACTTCTAATAGTCCAGACTGATTTCTAATAGTCCAGACTGACTTCTAATAGTCTAGACTGACTTCTAATAGTCCAGACTGATTTCTAATAGTCCAGACTGATTTCTAATAGTCCAGACTGACTTCTAATAGTCCAGACTGGCTTCTAATAGTCCAGACTGACTTCTAATAGTCCAGACTGACTTCTAATAGTCCAGACTGATTTCTAATAGTCCAGACTGATTTCTAATAGTCCAGACAGACTTCTAATAGGCCAGACTGATTTCTAACAGTCCAGACAGACTTCTAATAGTCCAGACTGACTTCTAATAGTCCACACTGACTTCTAATAGTCCAGACTGACTTCTAATAGTCCTGACTGACTTCTAATAGTCCAGACTGATTTCTAATAATCCAGACTGATTTCTAATAGTCCACACTGACTTCTAATAATCCAGACTGACTTCTAATAGTCCAGACTGACTTCTAATAGTCCAGACTGACTTCTAATAGTCCAGACTGACTTCTAATAATCCAGACTGACTTCTAATAGTCCAGACTGATTTCTAATAGTCCAGACTGACTTCTAATAATCCAGACTGACTTCTAATAGTCCAGACTGACTTCTAATAGTCCAGACTGACTTCTAATAGTCCAGACTGACTTCTAATAGTCCAGACTGATTTCTAATAGTCCAGACTGACTTCTAATAGTCCAGACTGGCTTCTAATAGTCCAGACTGACTTCTAATAGTCCAGACTGACTTCTAATAGTCCAGACTGACTTCTAATAGTCCAGACTGATTTCTAATAGTCCAGACAGACTTCTAATAGGCCAGACTGATTTCTAACAGTCCAGACAGACTTCTAATAGTCCAGACTGACTTCTAATAGTCCAGACTGATTTCTAATAGTCCAGACTGATTTCTAATAGTCCAGACTGACTTCTAATAGTCCAGACTGATTTCTAATAGTCCAGACTGACTTCTAATAGTCCAGACTGACTTCTAATAGTCCAGACTGACTTCTAATAGTCCTGACTGACTTCTAATATTCCAGACTGACTTGTAATAGTCCTGACTGATTTCTAATAGTCCTGATTGATTTCTAATAGTCCACTGATTTCTAATAGTCCAGACTGATTTCTAATAGTCCTGACTGATTTCTAATAGTCCTGATTGATTTCTAATAGTCCAGACTGACTTCTAATCGTCCAGACTGACTTCTAATAGTCCTGACTGATTTCTAATAGTCCTGATTGATTTCTAATAGTCCAGACTGACTTCTAATAATCCAGACTGATTTCTAATAGTCCAGACTGACTTCTAATAATCCAGACTGACTTCTAATAATCCAGACTGATTTCTAATAGTCCAGACTGATTTCTAATAGTCCAGACTGACTTCTAATAATCCAGACTGATTTCTAATAGTCCAGACTGAGTTCTAATAGTCCCGACTGGCTGTCTTGTCTTCCAGTTTCCTTGCTTTGTTGGGCTTTGATTAAGTCCCATTTTTCTGTTATTTCTGGATATAGTCAAAGATGATCAGTGGCAGGCCTTGGGAATAGTCAGCTCTGTAATTCCCCAAATCTTTTACTTTCTATAAAAATGATGAGAATGAGCCAGGCATGGCGGCACACGCCTTGAATCCCAGCACTCGGGAGGCAGAGGTAGGAGGATCATCAAGAGTTCGAGGCCAGCCTGAGACTGCAGAGTGAATTCCAGGTCAGCCTGGGCTAGAGTGAGACCCTACCTCACAAAACCAAAAAAAAAGCTGGAGAGATGGCTTAGCGGTTAAGCACTTGCCTGTGAAGTCTAAAGACCCTGGTTTGAGGCTCCATTCCCCAGGACCCACATAAGCCAGATGCACAAGGTGGAGCATGCATCTGGAGTTCGTTTGCAGTGGCTGAAGGCCCTGATGCACCCACTCTCTTCCTCTTCCTCTTTCTCTCTCTCTCTCTCTCTCTCTCTCTCATTCTCTCTCTCTCTGCCTCTTTTTCTCTCACTCTCTCAAATAAATAAAAATAAAATTAAATTAAAAATATGAAAATGAAGAACTCTTGTTATCCCCCCAGCCTGAACGACTGTGGCCGTGTCTCCTCAGTTCCACCGAGCATAGGTCTTCCTTCTGACCCTGGGTACGTACAGTACACCCCTGGTCTGCTGGTCAGGGCCTGGGACTGGGGAGGCTGAGTTCTGATCAGAGGCATGCTATGGACAGCGGACTCAACAGGAGCAAGGAAGAGGCAACCGTGTTTGTAGTGGGAAATGCTGCTATCAGCAGCTGGACGAGGCCTTCCAAAGAGTGGAGATGAAGGAATGAGGAAGTGACCCTAGGTCTTGGCAAGTTCTTTCCTTGTGTTTCTCAATTGTTTTACAAACGTCTGACCTTCTTGATCATCCGCATCGAGAACATTTCTTCCTGTCGTTTGCCTGTGCCCACACGCTTCATTTTCCTTTTCCCTTGATTTTTATTTTATTTATTTGAGAGTGAGCAAGCACAAATGAGAGAGAGGCAGATAGAGAGAGATTTGATTTCTACTTCAGCCTCCTCTGCCTCCTCTCAACTCTTAGACAGGGCTTAGACATTTGGTTTAGACACTAACCTTTCTTAACAGTTGGGGGCTGTTTCAGCCTGTTTGGTTTTCTGCAGAGCACTTTCCGTTTTTGGAAAGTACCTCATTCCATTGTTGAGTACACTTGACTCCTTCACTAGAATGTCAACTCCAGGACATCAGAGTCTTGGGGTGGGGAGACAGCTCAGCCGATAAGGCATTTGCCCGTGAAGCCCAAGGACTCTTACTGTGGCACAGCCAGGGACTAGACCCTTGCTTGGTCTGTGTTAAAGACTCAGTAAATAGTTAATCACTGACTGATGGGATGGATATATGGATTCCAAGGATGACAAGTCGCCTTTCTTCTATCAAGGATCAGGAGAAAAGGAGGGAAAACTGAGATAGGAGGATACTGACATTCACGTTTAAGATTATTTCAGGGTATTCTGCTGGGGGCCAATCAAAATGGCCGAGCGTTGTATTTTATCTGCTGCAGAGGGATGTGTTAGATAGTCAGATAACCTTCTTGTGCAGGTTGGATTCCTTCCAAGGTGTGAGCGTCATAAAGCTTACCTCACGTCAGGCTCCGCAGTGGCAGCATGCAGCGGCAGACGGCCGTTTTTATCTGGGATGCTGTGCTTGGCTCCATTTCTGAGCAGACTCACACAGCCTTCGAGCCAACCCTGAAAGGAAGGAGTAACTGTGTCGTTATATAACACAGACTCACATAACACAGGCTGTAAGCTTTCTGCGACCCCCCCCCACTCCTCCCCTGCTTCATTGGCTTGGCTAAAATCTTGTTTTATTTATTTTTAATATTTTATTTCTTTATTTATTTGAGAGAGAGAGAGAGAGAGAGAGCAAACAGGCATGCCAGGGCCTCCAGCCACCGCAAATGAACTCCAGACACGTGCACCACCTTGGGCATCTGGCTTACATGGGAATTGAACCCTGGTCCTCAGGCTTCACAGGCAAGCGCTTTAACTGCTAAGCCATCTCTCCAGCCCTAAAAGCTTGTTTTATTTGACATAAGTTAAGAACCATAGCTCCATCTTACGCATTTTAACAAAGAGCTGAAGTTCTTTTTTTAATTTTTTAAATATTAAAAAAAAATGTGTAGTTATTTGCAAGGGGAGTGAGGGAGGGAGAAAGAGAAAGAGAGAGACAGAAAGAGAGGACAATGGGTGCGCTAGGGCCTCTTGCTGCTAGAAACGCTCGTGCCACGTTGTGCATCTGTTTTTATGTGTATACTGGGGAATCAAACCCAGGTGGTCAGGCTCTGCAAGCAGGCACCTTAACTGCTGAGCCATCTCTCCAGCCCAAGAGGTGAAGTTCTGGAGCTTTAAGTCCCCAAGTTTTTTGGAGGATCTTTATCCTTCCGATGCAGATTGAACATAGACTGCCTCTTTTGTCTCCCTCTCCCATTTCTAGGACCACTCACTGGAATTCTACTGATATGCTCAGACTGTGCCAGGGTCAAAGATAGCGCTCTCTCTCTCTCTCTCTCTTTTTAGACAGGTGGTTGGCCAGCTCTAATCTCTCAGTCTATGGCTTAGTTCCAAACCATGCTTGTCTGGCTTGGGTGTCAAAGTCTAATTCTAAAAACCAGGTTCCTATGCCATTCCTGAGCCCCAGTCCCCATTCTGAGCCTGTTTCCTATGTCTAAGAAATGGGCCTGGTTCTCTTCTCCAAGTTCTTGTTCTAAGAACCATAAAGATAGTATCTGGCTTACTCTGCTCAGCCCTCCTCCCAGTACCAGGGCACATAGCCTGTGCCCCAATCCAACACCAGGATCCCAATGCTGACAACCTGGAACTCTGACATGTGGATGTCACCTGTACCTTCTGAAAGCTCCCCGTAGCAAAGCTTTACTCCCTTATGAATTTCTTTTTTCTTTTTAATGTATTTTATTTATTTATTTTATTTATTTGAGAGAGAGAGAGAGAGAGAGAGAGAGAGAGAGAGAAAGGCAGATAGAGAGAAAGAGAGAATGGGCATGCCAGGGCCTCCAGCCACTGCAAACAAACTCCAGACGCATGTGCCCCCTTGTGCATCTGGCTTACATGAGTCCTGGGGAATCAAACCATGGTCCTTAGGCTTCACAGGCAAACACTTTAACTTCTAAGCCATTTCGCCAGTCCCCTTGTGAATTTCTTGAGAAGCTGTGTGATCTCCCTGCTGTCTTAATTGTGCTACTTGAGGCTCAATATTACCATATTCTGTGTTTGTCAGCCCCTCATCAATAGATGGTTCTGACTAGATCATTTCCCCCGTTTTCCCTCCATTGTAAAGGTCAGGAGAAATGTACACCTCTCTCTGTTCCATATCTCTTTAGCTGACCCAACCTGGATGATAATCAAGTTTGGTCTCACATGCCGAGGAGCAGGCCCCTACTTTCACGTAAAACTCACGGTTTATTCATCTGTTGATAAGTAGATGAATGAATAAATGAAACGATCAACAATATGAACGCGACGACGCTCTTTATTTTCAAACGCTGTTTCCTGCCTTGTGCTACTTGTACAGAGTTAAGCCTCAAGGTTTTCCACTGAAAAGAGAATGAAAGACTTTCCTCCCCAGTATAACATACTAGATGCACTCAAAACCAAAGTGTTAGTAAAGGCATTGAGGAAGGAAAAACAATGATAAGAAAAGAACCTTTAGGGCTGGAGAGATGGCGCAGTGGTTGAGGTGCTTGCCGGCAAGGCCAAAGGACCTGGGTTTGATCCCCCAGTACCCGCATAAAGCCAGATGCACAAGGTGGCATCTATGTCTGGGGTTCATTTGCAGTGGCTGGAGGCTCTGGCGGGTCCATTCTCTCTCCCTCTGCCCGTTTTGTCTCTATCTGCCTCTTTCTCTCTTTCTCAAATAAATAAAATATTTTTTTTGAAACAAGAACCTTTGGTTTCCAAGAGGCCAGAAGATAACTATCAACAAAAGCACATCAAGCCGGGCGTGGTGATACACACCTTTAATCCCAGCACTGGGGAGGCAGAGGTAGGAGGATCACCAAGAGTTCGAGGCCACTATGAGACTACATAGTGAATCCCAGGTCAGCCTGAGTGAGACCCTACCTCGAAAAACAAAACAAAACAAAACAAAACAAAACAAAACAAAACAAAACAAAAAAATTCATGGATTCGATTCCCCAGTACCCATATAAAGCTGGATGCACAAAGTGGCACATGCATCTGGAGATCATTTGCAGTGTCAGGAGGTGCTGGCATGCCCATTTTCTCTCTCTGTCTCTCTCTCTCTGCTTGCAAATAAATAAATAAAATATTATTAAAAATTCAGGGCAGAAGAGATGGCTCAGTGGCTAAGGTGCTTGCCTGCAAAGCCTAACAACCTGGGTTTGATTCCCCAGTACCCGTGTAAAAAAAGTGGCACATGCATCTGGAGTTTGTTTGCAGCAGCTGGAGGCCCTGGTGTGCCTATTCTCTCTGCTTGTCATCTCTCTATCTCTCACTGTTTCTCTTCTTTCTATCTTCCTCTGCTTCCAAATAAATAAATGAATAAATTATTTTTAAAATGTCTGGCATTTTAGGGCTGGATAGATGGCTTAGTTAAGGTGCTCACCTGTGAAGCCCAAGGACCCAGGTTTGGTTCCCCAGGACCCACGTAAGCCAGATGCACAAGGTGGCGCATGCTTCTGGAGTTTGCTTTCGTTAATAGTGGCTCGAGGCCCTAATGCACTCATCCTCTCTACCCATCAGCCTCTCTCTCTCTCTCCCTCTTACACACACACACACACACACACACACACACACACACACACACACACGCATACACACGCACGCACGCATGCACACACACAGACACACACAAATAAATAACTAAATAGACTCTTTTATTTATTTTTTTATTTTTCAAGGTAGGGTCTTACTGTAGCCCAAGCTGACCTGGACTTCACTCTGTAGTCTCAGGGTGGCCTCGAACTCTCAGTTATCTTCCTACCTCTGCCTCCCAAGTTCTGGGATTAAAGGTGTGTGCCACCATGCCCGGCAAATATTTAAAATGTCTGGCATTTAAAAAATGTTTTTATTTACTTATTTGCAGGCGGTGGGGGGAGAAACAGGCAGAGAAAGAATGGGCATAGCACTTGGGAGGCAGAGGTAGGAGGATCACCATGAGTTCAAGGCTACCCTCTGAGACTACATAGTGAATTCCAGGTCAGCCTGGGCTAGAGTGAGACCTTACCTTGAAAACAAAAATCATAGGTTAAACTTGGCACGGTGACTTATGCCTGTAGTCGCAACATTGGGAGGTGGGGGGTGGGGACAAACAGGAATGCAAGGAGTTCAAGGCTAGCCTGGACTATATGAGACTGAAACAAAACAAAATCAATCACACACACACACACACACACACACACACACACAAGACACACCCAAGACCCCAAACTTCATAATATCAAATAAAGTTCTATGGAATGGGCCAGTAATCTCTAAGTCCTAAGTAGAAGCATTTTTTGGATTTTGTCAATGTTGACTCATAGTCTGTTGATGCATTAAATCTGTTTCTAGTTGCCAATGTCTAACTCATCAAGTTTTCTGCTTAAAAGGAGAAAATTTGACTTAGAGACCCAAAGAAAGGCATGCTGGCCAAATTTTAGAGTTGCCCAAGAGTTACAATTTTTGAAAAGCAGATCTTTTAATGGGGGAAGGTTTGAAACATTTAAAAAAAATTTTGCAACATTTCTTAGAACTTGTGTGGCTTTTATTTTGTTTTCTTCAGAAAAAAAATCAAAACCATTACTGGGGTAGGAAAGATGGCTTAGTGGTTAAGGCACTTGCCTGAGAAGCCTAAAGACCCCAGTTTGAGTCCCCAGTATCCATGTAAGCCAAATGCACAAGGTGACACATGCGTCTGAAGTTTGTTTTGCAGTGGCTAGAGGCCCTGGTGTACCCATTCTCTCTCTCTCAAATAAATAAATAAAATTGTGATTGTTTAAAAAAAAAAAAACTGTTGCTGAGGAACCGGGTGTGGTGGCACATGCTTTTAATCCTAGCACTGGGGAGGCAGAGGTAGGAGGATTGCCATGAGTTCGAGGCCTCCCTGAGACTACATAGTGAATTCCAGGTCAGCATGAGCTAGAGTGAGACCTTACCTTGAAAACAAACAAACAAACAAACAAACAAACAAACAAACAAACAAACAAAAAATCAAAACTGTTGCTGAAGATATTGAAGATATTGGAAACTGTTATCACCATTCAGAGCCAACAAATGAATTATTTAGTCCTACTCTGTGCAAGCCGATGGTACATGTTTTTCCTCCAGTTGTGAGAAACTTAGGTTATTGTTGTAACTACACCTCACACATGAGAGAAGTTCACAGATGAAGAGATTTGCCCAAGGTCTGGATACATTCATTTGCTTTCCTGAGTTGAGTCCTAATTTCTATGTGCCTCTTGTGGAAGGCAAGCATCGTTAGGAAGTAATGCTGAGGATGTTCTAAGCATCTTTCTTGTTATTTATTTATTTATTTTGGTTTTCCAAAGTAGGGTCTCACTCTAGCCCAGGCTGACCTGGAATTCACTCTGTAGTCTCAGGCTGCCCTCGAACTCACAGTGATCCTCCTACCTCTGCCTCCAGAGTGCTGGGATTGAAGGTGTGTGTGCCACCATGCCCATCTCCCTTGTCTTCTTGAAGGAATAAATTCAGTGAAGAGGCATAGACAGTTTCAGCAGCATTTAGCAGAAGCAAAACTGAGCAAAGGAAGAATGTCAGAAAGAGGCTGGAGGGATGGCTTTGCAGTTAAGAAGTTTGCCTGCAAAGCCAAAGGACCCAGGTTCCATTCCCCAGGACCCACATAAGCCAGATGCACAAGGGGGCACACGCATCTGGAGTTAGTTTGCAGTGGCTGGAGGCCCTGGCGTGCCCATTCTCTCTCTTTCTTTCTCTCTCCCTCTTTCTCTGTCAAATAAATAAATAACAATAAAATAAAAACTCAATTGCTTAAAAAAAAATTCACAGCAGAGTGTGGTGGTGTATGCCTTTAATCCCAGCACTTGGGAGGTAGAGGCAGGAGGATCACATGAGTTCGAAGTTCTGAGACTACAGAATGAGTTTCAGGACTAGAACAAGACCCTATCTTGAAAAACCAAAAAAAAAAAAAAAAAAGAATGTCAACAAGAAAGATGGGTGTGGCTGCCCCAAGGTGGGAGGAGCAGCATCGTGCTGGTCCCGCACTGTGGATGTTCATGTTTTTATGAATATTTATGAGCTGAGTGGCATATTCATGAGGTAAGGTGATTCTTTTCTGTTGCAAATCAGAGTGGACTGGATCTTCCCTTTAGGGCATTTCCTTCCATGAGCTCTTCTTCTTTTTTTTTTTTTTTTTAATCATTTTTATTTTCTCGTTTTTCAAGGTAGGGTCTCACTGGTCCAGGCTGACCTGGAATTAGCTATGTAGTCTCAGGGTGGCCTCGAACTCATGGCAATCCTCCTACCTCTGCCTCCCAAGTGCTGGGATTAAAGGCGTGTGCCACCACGCCCAGCTCCATGAGCTCTTCTTAAGGGGAAAGAAGGCAAAACTTACAATGTAAGTGACATTATAATGATGTCAGGTCCTTTGAGGATGCTAGTGCGCATGTGTGGCAGAATGCCTTGGTACCTTAGCTTCTGACCCCAGTGGGAACAATCTTACTGCAGCCTTAAGGATGTTTAACCACAATAGCACAGACTGACACAGAGTGACCAAAATGGACCTGCAGTTTTCCTTGGTTAGCTCACAGCAACTCCTTGTTCTCTGGGCAGCCTGAAGTGGTCGCCTTCCTGGAATAGGTAAAGACTTTCTTAGAATCCTTTTCTACCCAGAATGTAGTCTGTTGTAATCTACACGCATTTGATGCAAGAATATAGGACAGGGCAACAGTGGCCTTTTTATGTGCCTGGGGTGGGAGTGGGGACGTTTCATGGGGCTGGCTACAGCCTGCCAAGCGTGTCTGTTGTATTTTCCAGAGCCCCGGCCTCATTTGGCCAGCTTGGCTGGGACATATCCAGCTGCACAGCCTTCCTGTTTTTTCTTCCCCAGCGTCTCTGACCTTGTTGTTTTAACCCCCTGACAGTATGATGGGTTTCACAGCAATCTCCAGGACACTTCCTCCTCCCAAGAATCCTCAGCTGACCCCTGGAGAGCTCTTGCTTTGGGGGACTCACAAAGAGGCCAGGCACAGGTAAGAAGGGGACCCCATATAAGTGTCACGTGGGCTACTTCCCTCACACAGCTCTCCAGAACACATTCCTAGAAAGAGCTGCTTGTGAAAGCCCATCACATTCCAGGCTCCAAGTTGCTGCTCCGTAATTCAGCGCAGTCCAGTCAAGTCCCTCGCGAAGCAGAAGTCCACACGAGGGAAAATGAAAATCCGAGTCGTAGAATTTCAAAAGAGGTATAATTTGTCTTCGCCAAATTCTCGAGTCTCGTGACCATCGACTAGAGAAAACACTCCTACTACTTTTCCTCCACCCCGCGATCCAGATTTCTCTTCTCATTTCAGACTCTAAATAAGTCTGTACTAAGAGCAGAGCAGTCCTTAGAAGGTGTTCTAGAAGGAAGGAGACCGCGTGGGCAGTCATGATCTGCCTGAGATATGGGAACGCGCCTAGCACACAGGGAACAGTGTTCTGCAAACTTGAAGGCTACAAAAATTACTTGGGGCTGGAGAAATGGCTCAGCGGTTAAGGCGTTTGCCTGCGAAGCCAAAGGATCCAGGTTCGATTCTCCAGGACCCATGTAAGCCAGATGCACGAGGGACATATGCATCTGGAGTTCGTTTGCAGTGGCTGGAGGCCCTGGCGTGCCCATTCTCTCTGTCTCCCTCTCTTCTATCTCTCTCTCTGCTTGCAAATAAATAAATAAAACTTTAAAAAAAAATTACTTGGGATGAAATATCTTTAACCTGAAGAACCCCAACCTCCTCCACTCTCATCCGGTCTCCAGCGTACCTGACTTAAGAGGTCTGAAATATATCTCAGGACCTGACTTTCAAATAAGCTAAGAGATATTGATACAGGACATCTGTGGATCACACTTCAAAAGTTCTTCTTTGGGCTAGAGAAATGGCTCAGTGGTTAAGGCACTTGCATACAAAGCCTAATGACCTGGGGTTCCATTCCCCAGGACCCACTTATAAAGCCACATGCACCACGTGGTACATGCGTCTGGAGTTTGTTTGCAGTGGCTGGAAGCCCTGATGCACCCAATTTTCTCTAACTTCTCTCTGTCTCTCTGCTTGCAAATAAACACACACACACACACACACACACACACACACACACACACACACACGTGTCTGTGGGTCCTAGAGAAAGAAGGCAGGCAAACTGAAAATCTAAAGTGAATCTTTGAGGGAATTGGGCAATGCATCCTTGCAGTCTCTGTAGATCATTGCAGGAAGGGGTGGCATGTTTGGGGAAGGAAATGTATTACTTCAGAGGGACACTTTGAGCTGGGGCTTTTTTGGTCAAATCTGCCACAATCAACCAGCAAATGCACAACAAACAAACAAACAAAAAAAGAACATCAAATGTGAGATGATGGTGTCCATGTTGCTGGAGAGGAGGAAGAATGAAAACCCCCCCTGACGCCCCATGGTGGTTAGGACTTATTTGATACGTTCCTAAGGAAGCTCTAGGACTTTCCAGACCATTTCAAGGAAGATTTTAGAGAAGGAGGGTTGGGGGATTTTTCAGTGAGTCTTGACCAAGCTTGCTCTCGAGTTGGGTAATACTGAACTGAAATCTCTAGGAATGACATGACACTTTCTGATTTGAGCGCTGATGGTGAACTGAGTCCTTGGCCTGGTTCTGGTTCCCGAAGAGCCTAGCATGCCCCCATCTCTATTCCCCCTACCTCCCCTGCACACACTCGTCCCAGTTCTATCATTCCTGCCATTCCTTAGCGTGGAGCTTCCACTCATGGTACAGATGTGAACTGGTTCTTCAAAGCACTATGACTCAGAGTTATTTATGGGAGACTGTTCTTAGTAGCACCCGGAATGGTCAACAATGTCCCGAGGGAAATTCTGATGGTCACTGAGAGAGAAAAGAATGTTTCTCTAATGGTAATGACACCTCTGACTTAACTATCTTTTGAGAGAGAGACTCAGAGAGAGACAAGGAGAGAGGGAGAGGAAGACAGAGGAGAATGGCCGCCAGCAGCCTCTCAGCTGCTGTGAACGAACTCCAGACGCATGCACCCCCTTGTGGGCAAGTGTGGCATTGCGCCCTTGCATCACTTTGCATCTGGCTAGATGTAGGACCTGGAGATTGGAACTGGCCTTCTTAGGCTTAGCGGGCAGGCGCCCTAACCACTAAGCCATGTCTCTAGCCCTGTCTTAACTTTTTAAAAAATTTTTAAAATTTTTTAAAATTTTTATTTATTTTTGAAGAGAGACACAGAGAGAGACAGACAGAAAGGGAGAGGGAGACAGATAGAGATGGGTGCGCCAGCAATCTCTCAGCTGCTGTGAACGAAATCCAGATGCGTGCACCCCCTTGTGGTCAAGTGTGGCATTGCGCCCTTGCGTCACTTTGCATCTGGCTAAACGTGGGACCTGGAGATTGGAACCGGGTTCTTAGGCTTAGGAGGCAGGCGCCTTAACTGCTAAGCCGTCTCTCCAGCCCCTGTCTTAACTTTTGAAGGTTCCAAAGTGGACTTGAAATCCATGAAATCACATCTAAGTGCTTAGCTAAGCCTTGACCATGACTGGATGGAGGCTCCAGGTCCTATACTCCCTGGCCTATGGTGTCAGTCAGAGGACACACTTCTCAACATGGAACCCACATAATGCCTTTAGCTCTCCTGCTCCATAGCCCCTTTATCAGACACAAATTGGTACCAGGTAGGTTGCCAGGCATAAACTTGTCAGCGCCACACGCATCCTGGGTGTTAATGTTGGCACCCATCTTCAACAGGAGCTTCACAGTGTCCGCTTGGCGTCCAGAAACTGCATGCATCAGGGGTGTGCATCCTGGAACGAGACATTTCATCAGCCTTTAAAAATGTTTCACTGGGCTGGAGAGATGGCTTAGCGGTGAAGGCGTTTGCCTGCAAAGCCAAAGGACCTCGGTTTGATTCCCCAGAACCCACATAAGCCACATACACAAGATGGCACATGTGTCTGGAGTTCGTTTGCAGTGGCTGGAGGTCCTGGTATGCCCATTCTCTCTCTATCTCTGTCTACTTCTTTCTCTCTCTCTCTCTCACATAAATAAATAAAGATAAAATATTAAAAAATGTTTGACTTGTAAAATTTATGGGCAGATTTATTTGCCTGCTCATTTATTATTATTATTATTATTAATTATTTGCCTTTTTGCCTCACAAGCCCAGCTGTTCAACTGAAGAGTGATGAAGGTGACTTTTGCTATGTTTATGTAAGCAATGTATTCCTTTCTTCTGGCATTTCTCCAATTATTTATCATTTTGCAATAGCCAATTGACTAAAACATTTTGGGCAGATGCCTCAGGGATATGGATGATTTGGGACTTAACAGGAAGGTTTATCCTAAGCTGGCTGGAGAAATAAAGAGTCTGGAATTGCCTTAGGAAAGCAACTCCAGCCAAGCAAACAGGTTCAGCACATTTTTATTGGAGGTGATGGGTGGCAAAGCTGGGTGTGTTGCCTGGTCTTGGGCTATACACAGGTTCTCACTAGAAAGAGTCATCTTTTCTGCTTTCAGAATCAGTGCAGTCTAAAGCCTTTGAGTTTTTTTTTTTTAATTTTATTTTTATTGAGTTATTTGCAAGCAAAGAGAGATAGAAGAGAGACAGACAGAGACATGGGCATGCCAGGGTCTCCAGCCACGGCAAATGAACTCCAGATGCACGTGCACTACTTTGCACATCTCTCCAGCATGCCTTTGGTTTTAAAGTGTGCTTTCTTCCAGAGTAAAACAGAAATGCAACTACACACTTCGATTGTCCTTGTGGGGCTGTTGCAAGCCTTGGCTGACTTTTTTTTAAAGGGGGGCATTATACTGGGCATGGTGATGCATGCCTTTATTTAGTTATTTATTTATTTTTATTTATTTATTTGAGAGTGACAGAGAAAGAGGCAGATAGATAGAGAATGGGCGTGCCAGGGCCTCCAGCCACTGCAAAAGAATTCCAGATGCATGCGCCACCTTGTGCATCTGGCTTATGTGGGTCCTGGGGAATCGAGCCTTGAACCAGGGTCCTTAGGCTTCTCAGACAAGCGCTTAACCACTAAGCCATCTCTCCAGGCCCCTTGGCTGACTTTTAACTCTTGATTCTCTTAACTCAGCCCCTTCAGTATTAGGAAAGTCATTGTCTGTTGCTTGAAGTATTGAAATATAAATTAGGACAACCATTTTGGCAACATTTAACAAAACTCAAGATGTTCCTGCCTATGACCAAGTCATTCAGAAACTTTCACATTGATGAACAAAATGATGCAAAGGTGATTAATAAAGAATTAAACTACCAGGGGGCTGGAGAGATTGCTTAGTGGTTAAGGCACTTGCCTGCAAAGCCAAAGGATCCAGGTTCGATTCCCCAAGACCCACATAAGCCAGATGCACAAAAGAGCAGATATGTCTGAGTTTGTTTGCAGTGGCTGAAGGCCCTGGCATACCCATTCTCTCTCTCTCCTCCCTCAAATAAATAAATAAATATAGAAAAAAGTATTTTGTTAAAAAAAGAATTCAACTACCAAGAAATGAAATAAGTAAATACCAGTACAGAAATGCATAAGTCGGGTCATATTTACATAAGGAAATACATATTTATACAGAGCAGTTAAAAACGTCCAGAGAAAAGTAACTTGTGTCTACCTAAATAAATTTCAACATTTTTTTTTTCATGAGTGTGTGCGGTGGGTGAGTGGATACATGTTCATATGTGTATGTGAGTGCACATGTCTTAACATGATTTTGAGTGAAGGAAGCAAATTGAAAAGAATTGTAAGATTATATATGTACATTTTACAAATAGCAGAGTCATAAGTGCAGGTAAATAATTTTTTTATTTTATTTACTTGGTA
>JAEOAD010000054.1:12345000-12350000 GCA_036365145.1 Orientallactaga sibirica | reverse complement strand
CTTATAAAGCCACATGCACCACGTGGTACATGCGTCTGGAGTTTGTTTGCAGTGGCTGGAAGCCCTGATGCACCCAATTTTCTCTAACTTCTCTCTGTCTCTCTGCTTGCAAATAAACACACACACACACACACACACACACACACACACACACACACGTGTCTGTGGGTCCTAGAGAAAGAAGGCAGGCAAACTGAAAATCTAAAGTGAATCTTTGAGGGAATTGGGCAATGCGTCCTTGCAGTCTCTGTAGATCATTGCAGGAAGGGGTGGCATGTTTGGGGAAGGAAATGTATTACTTCAGAGGGACACTTTGAGCTGGGGCTTTTTTGGTCAAATCTGCCACAATCAACCAGCAAATGCACAACAAACAAACAAACAAAAAAAGAACATCAAATGTGAGATGATGGTGTCCATGTTGCTGGAGAGGAGGAAGAATGAACCCCTACCCCTGACGCCCCATGGTGGTTAGGACTTATTTGATACGTTCCTAAGGAAGCTCTAGGACTTTCCAGACCATTTCAAGGAAGATTTTAGAGAAGGAGGGTTGGGGGATTTTTCAATGAGTCTTGACCAAGCTTGCTCTCGAGTTGGGTAATACTGAACTGAAATCTCTAGGAATGACATGACACTTTCTGATTTGAGTGCCGACAGTGAACTGAGTCCTTGGCCTGGTTCTGGTCCCCGAAGAGCCTAGCATGCCCCCATCTCTATTCCCCCCACCTCCCCTGCACACACTCGTCCCAGTTCTATCATTCCTGCCATTCCTTAGCGTGGAGCTTCCACTCATGGTACAGATGTGAACTGGTTCTTCAAAGCACTATGACTCAGAGTTATTTATGGGAGACTGTTCTTAGTAGCACCCGGAATGGTCAACAATGTCCCGAGGGAAATTCTGATGGTCACTGAGAGAGAAAAGAATGTTTCTCTAATGGTAATGACACCTCTGACTTAACTATCTTTTGAGAGAGAGACTCAGAGAGAGACAAGGAGAGAGGGAGAGGAAGACAGAGGAGAATGGCCGCCAGCAGCCTCTCAGCTGCTGTGAACGAACTCCAGACGCATGCACCCCCTTGTGGGCAAGTGTGGCATTGCGCCCTTGCATCACTTTGCATCTGGCTACACGTAGGACCTGGAGATTGGGACTGGCGTTCTTAGGCTTAGCAGGAAGGCGCCCTAACCACTAAGCCATGTCTCCAGCCCTGTCTTAACTTTTTTTTTTAATTTTTAAAAATTTTTTAAAATTTTTATTTATTTTTGAAGAGAGACACAGAGAGAGACAGACAGAAAGGGAGAGGGAGACAGATAGAGATGGGTGTGCCAGCAGCCTCTCAGCTGCTGTGAACGAAATCCAGATGTGTGCACCCCCTTGTGGTCAAGTGCGGCATTGCGCCCTTGCGTCACTTTGCATCTGGCTAAACGTGGGACCTGGAGATTGGAACCGGGTTCTTAGGCTTAGCAGGCAGGCGCCTTAACCACTAAGCCATCTCCCCAGCCCCTGTCTTAACTTTTGAAGGTTCCAAAGTGGACTTGAAATCCATGAAATCACATCTAAGTGCTTAGCTAAGCCTTGACCATGACTGGATGGAGGCTCCAGGTCCTATACTCCCTGGCCTATGGTGTCAGTCAGAGGACACACTTCTCAACATGGAACCCACATAATGCCTTTAGCTCTCCTGCTCCATAGCCCCTTTATCAGACACAAATTGGTACCAGGTAGGTTGCCAGGCATAAACTTGTGCGGCCACACGCATCCTGGGTGTTAATGTTGGCACCCATCTTCAACAGGAGCTTCACAGTGTCCGCTTGGCGTCCAGAAACTGCATGCATCAGGGGTGTGCATCCTGGAACGAGACATTTCATCAGCCTTTAAAAATGTTTCACTGGGCTGGAGAGATGGCTTAGCGGTGAAGGCGTTGGCCTGCAAAGCCAAAGGACCTCGGTTTGATTCCCCAGAACCCACATAAGCCACATACACAAGATGGCACGTGTCTGGAGTTCGTTTGCAGTGGCTGGAGGTCCTGGTATGCCCATTCTCTCTCTATCTCTGTCTACTTCTTTCTCTCTCTCTCTCTCAGATAAATAAATAAAGATAAAATATTAAAAAATGTTTGACTTGTAAAATTTATGGGCAGATTTATTTGCCTGCTCATTTATTATTATTATTATTATTAATTATTTGCCTTTTTGCCTCACAAGCCCAGCTGTTCAACTGAAGAGTGATGAAGGTGACTTTCACTATGTTTATGTAAGCAATGTATTCCTTTCTCCTGGCATTTCTCCAATTATTTATTATTTTGCAATAGCCGATTGACTAAAACATTTTGGGCAGATGCCTCAGGGATATGGATGATTTGGGACTTAACAGGAAGGTTTATCCTAAGCTGGCTGGAGAAATAAAGAGTCTGGAATTGCCTTAGGAAAGCAACTCCAGCCAAGCAAACAGGTTCAGCACATTTTTATTGGAGGTGATGAGTGGCAAAGCTGGGTGTGTTGCCTGGTCTTGGGCTATACACACTAGAAAGAGTCATCTTTTCTGCTTTCAGAATCAGTGCAGTCTAAAGCCTTTGAGTTTTTTTTTTTAATTTTATTTTTATTGAGTTATTTGCAAGCAAAGAGAGATAGAAGAGAGACAGACAGAGACATGGGCATGCCAGGGTCTCCAGCCACGGCAAATGAACTCCAGATGCACGTGCACTACTTTGCACATCTCTTCAGCATGCCTTTGGTTTTAAAGTGTGCTTTCTTCCAGAGTAAAACAGAAATGCAACTACACACTTCGATTGTCCTTGTGGGGCTGTTGCAAGCCTTGGCTGACTTTTTCTTAAAAGGGGGCATTATACTGGGCATGGTGATGCATGCCTTTATTTAGTTATTTATTTATTTTTATTTATTTATTTGAGAGTGACAGAGAAAGAGGCAGATAGATAGAGAATGGGCGTGCCAGGGCCTCCAGCCACTGCAAAAGAACTCCAGATGCATGCGCCACCTTGTGCATCTGGCTTATGTGGGTCCTGGGGAATCGAGCCTTGAACCAGGGTCCTTAGGCTTCTCAGACAAGCGCTTAACCACTAAGCCATCTCTCCAGGCCCCCTTGGCTGACTTTTAACTCTTGATTCTCTTAACTCAGCCCCTTCAGTATTAGGAAAGTCATTGTCTGTTACTTGAAGTATTGAAATATAAATTAGGACAACCATTTTGGCAACATTTAACAAAACTCAAGATGTTCCTGCCTATGACCAAGTCATTCAGAAACTTTCACATTGATGAACAAAATGATGCAAAGGTGATTAATAAAGAATTAAACTACCAGGGGGCTGGAGAGATTGCTTAGTGGTTAAGGCACTTGCCTGCAAAGCCAAAGGATCCAGGTTCGATTCCCCAAGACCCACATAAGCCAGATGCACAAAAGAGCAGATATGTCTGGAGTTTGTTTGCAGTGGCTGAAGGCCCTGGCATACCCATTCTCTCTCTCTCCTCCCTCAAATAAATAAATAAATATAGAAAAAAGTATTTTGTTAAAAAAAGAATTCAACTACCAAGAAATGAAATAAGTAAATACCAGTACAGAAATGCATAAGTCGGATCATATTTACATAAGGAAATACATATTTACACAGAGCAGTTAAAAACGTCCAGAGAAAAGTAACTTGTGTCTTCCTAAATAAATTTCAACATTTTTTTTTCATGAGTGTGTGCGGTGGGTGAGTGGATACATGTTCATATGTGTATGTGAGTGCACATGTCTTAACATGATTTTGAGTGAAGGAAGCAAATTGAAAAGAATTGTAAGATTATATATGTACATTTTACAAATAGCAGAGTCATAAGTGCAGGTAAATAATTTTTTTATTTTATTTACTTGGTATTGTATTTTAAATCTGGTGTTGATCTTACACCCGACCTTGCTGAACTTCCCGCTAATTCTAGGAAATGCTTAGCATGTTCTGTGATGACAATCATACTGTGGAAAAGGAGACAGAGTCGGTATTTCTTTCATGCGAATTGTTTGTTTTTCTTGCCTTCCCACGCTGGCTTCCTGTGTTTATATTGCACCATGCTGAGAGTGGGCAGTCATGTCTTTTTCCTTATTGAAGGGTCAAAGCATTCCGTCTTTCTTCATTAAGTACCACACTAACTCGGGAGTTACATGCCGTGTGTGTGTGTGTGTGTGTGTGTGTGTGTGTGTGTGTGTGTCGCCTGTGTCCATATACGCATGTGTGTTCATGTGTGTCGGGGGAGCATTTGTGTGTGCAGGTTCCCATGCAGATATGTGTGCATGCATGAGGAGGCCAGAGGTTGACATAGGACGTCTTCCTCAATTGCTCTCCATCTTTAAAAAAATTTTTTTGTTTATTTTTTATTTATTTATTTGAGAGCGACAGACAGAGAGAGATAGAGGCAGAATGAGAGAGAATGGGCGCGTCAGGGCCTCCAGCCACTGCAAACGAACTCCAGATGCATGCGCCCCCTTGTGCATCTGGCTTATGTGGGTCGTGGGGAATCGAACCTTGAACTGAGGTCCTTAGGCTTCATGGGCAAGCGCTTAACCGCTAAGCCATCTCTCCAGTGAACCTAGAACTCACCGATACTGTAGAAGTATCTGTAGTCAATGACCCTGTTTCTGCTTCCTTAGCAGGGGTGTGCTTCCTTTACAGGGTGTGCCATCATGCCCAGCATGGGTGCTGGGTGCTGGATCCCAACTCAGGTCTTCATGCTTGTGTAGCAAGCACGTTGCCCATGGAACCATCTCCCCGTCTCCTAGCTCTAGAGTTTTTAAGGATAAGAGGATTCCTATCACCCAGCCTAGCCTTGAACTTGTGACCCTTCTGCCTCAACCTCCTGCATAGCTGGAACTACAGGCTCACACCATTGTATCTGCCTTTATGTTCTTATCATATTAAGAAAGTTCCTGGAGAGATGGCTTAGCGGTTAAGGCGCCTGCCTGCAAAGCCTAAGAATGCTTGTTCAAATCTTCAGGTTCCATGTTTAGCCAGATG